>JBBPNN010000300.1:0-31186 GCA_038090935.1 Hortiboletus campestris
CGTTGTGAAATTGACAGCTACTATGTTGATTCAGAGGGAGTATCTGTTGGATCGATGTGTCCCCTTCTGAGCTTCTCGGGTCGCCTTCCAGCTCGCCCCCCCCTGCGCATGACCAATCTGCCTCGACCGATGACCAGTGTTCGGTGTGTCTGATTAAAGGGATCTTAGGAGGAATTCAAGTACAAGGTGGATAGGAGTCGCATTTTCTGACGATTCAACGATGCGGTGGCGCTCGTATGACGGGAACTGGAGGGGATCTTGTTTTTGGTTTTGACATACTAGGGTCGGCTTCGCCGACGGGGACCTTGCTGGGACGGTACTGCGTATGTAAACCGAGTTGCTATTGTACAAGCATGCAGATGAGATGTTGTTGCGCACGAAAAACTTCGCGATAGTGCCACCCTGAATTAGGAAATTATTCGTTTGTGTTGACGACTCACAGAATAACTTTCAAAGCATATGACCTTGCTTGCCAGCAAGGTCATGTTCCATCATCTCGTTGAACTTGACGTTTCATTGACATGAATCTATTTGGCTGAGTGCATGGACAAATTTGATGAATATCAGTTGTAAATCCGAAGTGATTACTCATTCCACAGTGGTGACAAGATCCTTAGACCGTCTGGCCCAGTGTTCCTCGAATGGCGACAATGAGACCAAGGATTACACCATGATATTTCGTGCCTCTCATGAGTAAACAACCTGACTTGCAACGAGGCCTCAGATATCCCAGACTCATTCGACACATCAACATGACCATTGACCATACTCCCTGTGATCAAAAAACGCACCTGGAGTCTCATGGACTGTCGCGCCCCAACTTGAATGCGTAGCAGAACGCCCTCTATATTGCCTCGTGGTAAGTTTTCGATGTTATCGTAATGTCAGGCTTCCAACCATTTTCTGGCCCATCAGCCTGAGGTGACCGCCATATGATCGCACCACAAGTAGCCCCGCTCCATCTCCATTCGCGTCTCAGTGTTAGAGCACCCATCAGCTACCGGAAGCATATATAGGTATCTTTCAAGTGGCAGGATATTCCACGGTCTTCAATCTGTGCCTGCCACCAACTTGCCACATTTGTCGTACAATTTTCTCAAGAAACAAGAAACGTCACCCGTGGCTGGTATCTGTCACCTGAGGCGATCAGGTGGACGTCAAATGTGTTTCGCGATTGGTTCTGCCATCCTGTGGCCTGGTTATCTTGGCACGGTAAAGATAATCGGAGCAGAAGAAGTCCTGGTGTGTCATTCAATGGCAGGCATGCCAGTGGTACGCGGGGGCTAAGCGGATAGGGTCCGTTCGGCGCGGGAACCTGGCTGCTAGCCAGCAAGGATGCCAGGTTTAATATGCTGCGATCCGGAAATTACCTCCAAGCAAGGCGGAGGTTACTTGTCATCCACTTTCTGTCGTCTCCCCTTTCAGCTTGCACATCGGGGCTTCCGTGGTCTTGAGTTCTCTCCGCCTTTGCCTCACACCAGTGCAATCCTCTTTGTTATTGCCGCATTAATGGTCAGTGACTCGGATGTCCGGTTGGTCCCCGACACACTGGTATTGTCACCGCAAAGCTTCAACGTTCAACTTCGAGACTTCGGTCGTCTCTGCCTTGCAATGTCATATCCGGGACTTATCGCGACATCGTCGCACTGCCACACCACGATCACCGGTACAACTCGATCGATCGACAGCAATTTCACTCTAGGCCGGTGTCAGGAATCCGTCAACTTCGTGATTTGATCGGATCCAGGAATTCTCACTACTTGTACATTTACCATCTCGGAGGCGTCCTTACAGCTTCCTGAATTGTACTCATCAACGTATTCGTCGTTGCACAAGTGTGATGCGTTTCAATGTTCTTTCACTACTACAGTACAACCGGAATGCCCCGCGAACGCATGTCCACATAGAAAACTGGCGGTCACTGTGACCTTGCTAATCACGACAAAGGCGCATCTCACAAGTTTATTCTCACTGGATCCGAGCATTCGCAGCACAGGACGGGGATGGTCACCACATTTCTCGTCATCATGATAAGATTAACAAGACCTAACGCGATTTTACATACAGGAGGGAAAATGGCGAAAAGCAGAAGGATCATGGCACATTGTCAAACGCTATCGACCTGCGTAACGAACTGCACCTCCTCGGTGCAATGCCTGGCACGGGTCAATTACTCTGCGCTCTGTACCATACACCATCGCAGCAACCGCATCCCTACACGCCTCACCATCCTCGACGTGTTGATTGTACACATCCTTCCGTGAGAATTCCTGGTCGCAACCCTGGTAACGGAAACCTTCTCCGAGGTGGACGGTCACGACGTGGCGGTTGATCGAGTCTTTGAGCATCGTTTTGGCGCACCCCTCCCACAGGCACCTAGGGGTGGTATCCGCGTGCCTCTGTCTAGCATGCCATTTGCGGATGTGAGCGCCGACGCGGGATCTGGACCCGATGATCCACATCCCGCAGGGGTTGCTGGACATGTCCCATTGACATTCATGGACGTTGATCATGCCACTGCTGCGGCCAGCATCAGAGTGTAGATCGTCCTTGTCGATCCACAACTCCTCGATGTTGATGGCACAAGCTCGTTGGGAACGTCGGCGACCCGAACCCTTCTTGTCTGGGGGCCGATAGATCACGACTGGAGGCTGCATCTCGTTACTGGCAAAGGTTGTGACGCCTTCGGTAGACAAGGACGACGACATCAGGACATTAGTCGTATGGAATGAGGAGTGATCAAGCTGATGTATAAATAAGCATTGGTGTCCACGGAGACAAATTGAAAGATACTGACATCAGTACAGGGGTTTGCATTATGGTACATTGTTGAACTGATGGACCCCAAACTCAAATCCGAAAGTGGTTGGGTATGCAGAATGGGCTGTGGCTTCGGTGCCATATTAGTTGCCAGTATATGACCGGGAGGAAAAGCCTCTTTGAAAGCATTGGTTCGTGTCATCAAGGGAAACGTCATGGGCAATAGAATTGCGTACCATCCGAGAGAGAAAGGGAGACATCAGACCCCATCTCCATCTCCATCAATGAAAATTGTGATTCCGAAGTCGCGCACGGACTAACGAGGCTCGGTGCCGGTGACCTGGTGTCCAACAGAACGGATAATCTTCTATTGGAATATCAGCAGTAGTCGCCACCCAAGACAAAACCAGTGAACTACCTGCTGTCTTGACCCGAAGGATAATCAACTACCGTATGCCTACTTGCCATGAGTTAGCAACGAGTCAACCATGACGCCTGCTACTCACGCGTTTTCGCCCCCACGAAAACCAAGATAAGGACGAGTACTTGGATCAGAATGCACCGTAAATGATTCCGGGGCCGACCATCCATGGGAGAACGAGTAATCCGAGTACATTGAAATGGGTTGTGAGGGGGTTAGAGACCAGAGCTTGGAGGAAGATGAAAGTTCATTCCACTCGTGTGCAAAGGGAGAAGTACTCGGGATACTAGAGAAGTCCTGTTTCTCGGTCCCCATTTGTGGATCTAGAAGAAAGGTACCTTTCGTCTCGAGACCATTATATAGTCACAGGAGTTTGCGACTCGGAACGGCTTGGATCGTATTCAAGGTGATGAAATTTGGATAACTCTCACATGTGGCCAGACCCTGCACGAACTAAACTGGTAGCGTGCAGGCTTTCCTTTCGCGGGACACGCTCGGTCCTCCGGCTCGGCAACTTCCGGCGTGTGCACTGGCAGGCTATGCACCAACAATATTGGAATCTCCACAGATTATGTTACACTCCCGTAACGTCCTGCGTTCTTCGTGCGCCGTACATACTACGGAAAACATTGAGTTACCGGGCCAAGTCCACAGTGGCGACGTAGTGCTACCGCAAACCAGCACCGTCCACCCCGTCCCAGACGAAGCGGTGTCGTGGTATGCGAAGAGAACTATGCAGGTTGAACCTCGACATTTTGCTCCTTGTAAGCTTATCACCATGTTTTGCCGGCCGTCTGCCCACGCACACGTTGCTAATATGTATGTAGCTCGCGACACGTGTTCACCCTTATGGATCTCCTGAATCTTGCCCGTACATGCAAGTCTCTCCGGAAGCTCCTGATGGACAAAGCCTCGACCTTCGTCTGGGAGACCGCTCGCAACCTAGACAAAGTACCCGACTGTCCTGCCGACTTGACCGCGAGCCGGAAAATACGAATCTCGTTTGCGCTCGTTGCCACGGACGGACGGACTGTTCTGTGGATGAGTCTTAGCATACGCTTTGAGTTCACAACACTATCAGGCTTTGCCACATTTCCTTCTGCGACGAGATCAACCGTAAGTACTGAGTCCTGGCCACGGAATTTCTTGCACTGAATAAACGTATGTACCATTGTTATCCAAGAGAACACACCTCTAGGCCACGTTGCCGAATCAACACCGAAGATTGACAGTGACAGGATGGACTCATTTATGCGTGACTACCATCGGTCTGTTATATTTTCTCACTTTTCGCCGTCTGTCTGAATGCCTTCAACAGCACGCACATATTCAGCACCGAGCTCTTTAAAGAAGCTCCTTACGTCGTCCATGCATGCGGCCTAGATCCACATGTGAGCGAGCGTTTTGAAATAGACCTCGCACGCCAGTGTCCTTGACAAAACTAACCTAGCGCCACTTTCTGAGACATCTCGTTGGCAGCTTGTCAGCGACGAGCATATCGACGCCATCTTGACAGTCGAGAAGACCATCCAGAAGGAATCATCTGACTACACGCGCTGCCTTTTATGCCGGCCTCGTGTATGGGATGCAATTCACGGTCACCATATCGTTTATACCTCGTCCGCCGGTAAGCACTTACATTGTTGTTTTCGTGAGCAGAGGCTGGCACTAACCATAGAAAACGAAACGCAGTCACAGGATTGAGGAAGACGAAATCAAAGGAGTACATTGTATGCTTTTGGATTCTGCAATTCTCTTCCGGACAGAGATGGTCGAAGGGAGTGACCTCTAGGGTGTTTATACCATTTAGCCTTTCCTGCAGGATCTGAGTATCATATGGATTTGTTGTATGGTACATACCCTCCAAGAGTTGATGTGTCATCACGTGACTCTGTGTTCTGCATCTTTGCGACGAGGAGCTGCATTTCTGCTGCCATCGACCATGGACGACGACTTTGACTTTGACCGTGCTGCATCTGCCTTCCCAGCCATCTTGCTCGACGGAGAAGGTGACCTACCCTCCTTCCCAGCCGTTCCCGCCCCAGCCCCCGCTCTCCTTTGACGACTTCGGAAACCCACCGCGGCAGACTTTCAACGAGGTCAAGGTGACTGGAGAAGACGAAATAGAAAAGTCCGAGGACCAGATCCCCGAGCTCGACGTCGGCTACGTACGTCTTCCTGTTTCTGATCGCACCTCGGGGTTGGTCGTCTATAGGGTATGGGATGATTGTAGACCGTACCGCCGCCTCTGCTCGTGCAGCCTACGTTTGGGGCTGCTTCTCCGTTCGCTCCGTGTCCTCAGCCTTCCGCATTCTCCTCGACGCCCATTCTTAACCAACAGATCCAGGAAGAAGTCATCGGGTACGTCATGCGGCGTAACCAGTCCCAACGCTTTCCACGTCTATACGCACGTGCTAGAGTGAAGCCTGGAATTTGATGATGTAGGTAGAGGTAAAGAGGTGTAAGTAAGTACGAAAAATGTGGCGGGAGCTGAAGTGTTCACCCTGAACCCGACTGGAATCGAGCAGACCCAGGCCAGCTAGAAAGCGACGCAAGTCAACATATATCCAAAAATGCATGAGTAAACTGACCGGTGGCCAGGTGAGTGCTTCCTGGAGCGACTACGCTGTAAGAAATCCTTGTAACGTCAATGTCTAGTACAGGAAGATCCTAGGAATCACGTACCATTCATGGATATCCGTGCATCCTCTACCTGTGTGCGTACGTCCTTTCCTGCGATAGGACTGCTCGTCAAGTCTATCGGAGACTCGACTCGGACGGGGGACGATGGATGTTCAGGCGCCTGCCCCTTCGCTTGTCCTCCACTATTCCCAATCCTGATCGAGAACCGCTTCAGTGGCGCTGCGATCCCTTCGCTAATCCATCCGCTCGGGTCGACTCGTTTCGGCGGTGCATCCATCCTGCGAATCATATCCGTCCTAAGCTTTTTGTGCACATCCTCCCTCGGCGTAGACGACCCATCTTCGCTCGCAGACTTCCGCCACGAGACTCGACCCGTTTCGACGACGAAGAAGTGACGTCACACGCCACGTGAAATTGCGCGTTCCGGTCGTACTTGCCGACTCAGGGGGGTGCTGCGCAGCTTCCCTGACCACGTCCCTGCGCACAGCTCCCGCCTGAATGATGTACTTGAAATTTCTCGCAAAGAAAATCCTATCGTCACACCACGTTCATTGTTTTTAATATCGACAAGGTGGGCAGGAACAAATGCGGATGGACCTTCGGATATAGACCATGAACCAGGACACCACGACCTATCGACGTGTTCTTTATTTCCGTGTCCTTCTCGTATGACTGTCGTGGATTTACTTGCCGGGCTTCCAACACACATCTGAATGAACAACAGGACTTGCTGCCATGGCGTCAACTGGCTCAAGTCCACCGTTGTAAGGCCACAGACCGTCGCAGCGCTGACCGAGTTGTACAAGGCATCGATGTGCGCGATAGGATACCTTCCGTTGGAGGCGTATAGGACGGCGGAGCAAACCAGGGGAGTGAACGTACTGGAAGAAATGCCAGTCAAACAGGAGTCATGATATTCGATGTGTGACAGACACGGGCGCACAAGAAGAGTAGGTGTATGCGGGAGAAATTGAGGTGTCTCCGCACGTTCGCCCAAACGCCTGGGTTGTAACTCTGCGAGTCGGGCATTCGCTCGACTCTGAGAACCCTTGTGGATTAGTTGTGTTGATCGTGCTGAGTAGAAGTCGATAGGTGTAGAGAACAAGACAGTTCGAATTACTAAATGGATGAGGAATGACATGACATCACGACGTGCCAACAGCTTTGGCAACTCTGGTTCAACGCTAGTCCGTCATCTGAGTGTGTCGCTCGCGAAGTACCAGATGTACCGTCGGCTGTAGCCTATGCTGTAGATGTAGGGAAACAAACAAATCATGGAGAACCGTGCGATGTACAGATATTAGTGCAGAACATCCGGAACACGCGAACAATGTCAGAGAACGAATCATGTGCCATCTGCAACTGATAATAATGAAAAAAAAAGCGAGGAAAGAAAAAGTAGACCGCAATCGTGGGAGGCCCCAGAGGAAAATGATGCGCAAGTGAAGGTGAAAAATGCATGCAGCCCGTCACGATGACACGAGCTGGAGTAGCCTGTCACGATCCACCGATTTACCAGCAAGCCGGGCCAGCCTTTCTTCGTCCTTGTCGAAACCTGCACCTTTCAGCATGATTGCCATCAACTTGAACGCGTTCGGGGCATCGATGGCAATATCGTCCAAGAGCTCCGCCATTGACGTAAAGCCGGATTCAAATACCTCGGAGGTACACTGACCCTTTGATGCTGCTTGGGAAAAGAATTCCGAAACGAGGACCGCGTCGGCCTCCCTGCTCTCCAGAGCGGAGCCCACCAGCCTATCGACAAGGTGGAAGCGGAGTTCCTCGGGAAGGTTCGTAAAGTAGACATCTGCTTCCTCCATATTTCGGACAGCGAAGAACTCTTTGACATCCTCGTCAATCTTCTTCTTGGCATCAGCTTCTGACATCTGAACGGGTACCTCGGGCTCGTCTTCAGAGGCAGGAGGGGGTGTTTCCTCGGCAGAAGTGGGCTTCGAACGAGGCAGAAGCTGCAGCTTCTTCCGTTGGGGAGGTTCGGGCGCTCCACCTTGCCCAAGGTCCACTGAGGGCTTCCGGCTAGGAGGTCGGCTGGATTTAGCAGTGGGATCGACCGCCAGTTCAGGATTTTGGCTGAGCATGGAGAACATGTTGGAACTCGAGCTCGTCCGAGATAACGAATCGCGCTTGTTGTCCTTCTTGGTGAAGACACTGCTGGGACCCATGACCATCGGTGCGGCCTTGCTGATCTTACCAAACTGTGACAAGTCACCTGCCTTTGGCTGTGGCCGAGCGACCGAACCTCCAGCCATAGTCCAACCGTCAGGTCCAGATTCCGCGGTGCGGTCGCCACCACGTCTTGATCCGCCTCTAGACATGCTGATCTGACGATGGGCCAGATCTGCGGCTGCGGCTGCCTTCTCCTTCGCAGCCTGAACCGAATTTAGTCACTTGCCACCACAATAAACTCGTATCCCAAACACGTACAGCTTCATGGACAGCAGATATAGTGGTGGGCGCAATGACAGCACCGCGAGTCACCCATTTCCGATCACGGAGCTCAATCACATCCTATTGGGAAAAAGCAAATAAGGGAGCGCAAGTAACACACGAAAGCCGGTCGTTACCTGGAGCATGAATTGCATCCGTGGACTGACGTTGAGGCACTTGCAAAGCTCCTTCATCCGCGTAAAGTACACGTCCATGTGTGCTCTTGCTTTGGGGACATCAAGTAGCTGACCGACTGTTTTCAGCAACTGGCATAAACTCTCGATTTCTTCCTCTTCGGGATTCTCAACGTTGCCCAGGAGCTTCTTGACACACTCATGCATAATACGCTCTGTGAGCATCTGGAGCTTGAAGAGTTCACCAATGAACTTGATGAGACCAAGACCCTGCCGTTTTGCCTTTTGTGCGGCATAATACTCGTCCGAATAGAGTTCGCTTTCCTCGCCCTTCTTCTCATTGGCAGCTTTGATAGCTTGGTCATCCGAGGCCTTGGCCGCAGCGGCTGCAGCCGTGGTCTCCTTGGCAACCCAACCACGCTCAAAGTCTTCTTGACAGCGATTGAGGAGATACTTTCTAAAGAGCTGACCACCAGCGATAGGTTTCCCATCTGAGTTCCTGATACCGTCGTCCTGAACCTCGGGACTGATCGTCTCCATCATCTTCCGACAGAGGCGTGCATACATCTCACTCCATGCAGCCTCGTCGGTGGCCTTCTCGAACACGAGCCTGATGACCTGGATAAGCGTCCGGCCATCCTTTTCGTTTTCGCTCTTGTTCGCCCATGAAATGATCTGGTCGGAAATGGAGTCGAACTTCTCCATGGTAAGTTTGTTGAGGAGGGCCCTGACTTTACGATCCACGAGTTCAGGAGAATCGGTGTCGGAGGCGCCTGTCTTGCGAACAGTACTCCCAGCAACCCAACGGTTTGCAGACATCTCGAGGGGAGCAACGGGCTCGAAGGCAGCCCCGAAGAAAGGCACAGCACCTGGGGCACCGAAACCTGATCCCTCGAGAGGTCCTTGTTGAGAATGAGCAACCTTGTTCGCATCAGTACGCCTATCACCACGCTTACTTCGAGTACGATTGCTACCCATAGGGTGCCCACTGGGACCCTGAGAAGTCGTCCGCGTCATAGGGGGACGAAATTGCATAGAGGCGGGGCCACCACTAACTGAGGCAGAGCGCACGCCGGTCGAGAGCAGGTAGCGCTCCTCACTCGTAAGCTTGTTTGTCTGGGTGGCGAACTGACCCATAGCAAAAGGACCAGACGCGGCCCCTGGCTTAGTGACGAAAGCGCTATTGATCCCGAGTCCGACCGAACTTTGGCGAGCAGTCGGTGTCATCGCACTTGACGGCTGGCGATGGCGTCCTGAACCACCACGAGTCATACTAAAGGTTGACTGATCCACGGGCTCGATACCCAGAATGTCCAGTGGTGGAAGGTTGGGTGGCTTCTCCTTGCAGAGCTGCATAAACTGCATAAGGAAGTCGCGGTCGTACCTGCAGGAAGGTGAACATGCGGAAAAACAAGAGCAGGAACAATGTTCACATACCTAAACTTCCCGTCCTTCGCGTCCTTGTTGAGGTCCTCCCTGGGGCTTCTGACCCCTTCGGGGTACTCAACGTCCTGAAGTCTCTCAATGTTCCTTGCCGTAGCCAATGCAGAGAGAGGAGGTGTGGACATATCCCGCTTCGCCGCATTGATGTCAAGAGGACCAGGGCGTCGTCTGGGGATCTCTAAAGGCGGTGGCATGGATGACGTATCTATCCGCAAGGCCTCCTTCGGAACCTTTGGGGGCTTACTAGTAAAATCACCGTTGACTTGGGTCTCCAGGATTTCTCCGTTTTCGACGACCTCTCCTTCCTCAGGTTCCTTGGAATCTTCGGATGGAGATTCGACGACGTCCTGAGCTTCCTCGGCCTCTAATTCGGCCTCCTCGCGTCTCAGAGCTTCTTGCTGCCGCCGTTCCTCAGCTTCCCGTTCAGCGCGTTCAGCCTCTTCTTTCTCCTTTTCAGCCCTTTTCCGCTCCTCCTCTAGCCTGACTTCCTCCTTGCGTTTCCGCTCCTCCTCAAGTCGCAACCGTTCCCTTTCTTCCTCTTCCTTCTGTATGCGTTCCTGCTCCCTCTTCTCCTCCTCTTCTCTTCGTTTGGCTTCCTCCTTCAGCTTAGCTTCCTCCTCTTCCTTTTGTTTTCTTTCCTCTCTCTCTTTCTTTTCCCGTTCCTCAGCGTCCTTCTTCTCTTGCTCTAATCGTGCCTGTTCCTCCCTCTTTCTTTTCGACTCCTCACTCTCAATTCTAACCGATGCAGTGCGACGGCTAGTCGTAACTGGCGATGGGGGCGGAATCGGTACAGTCGGTGGTTGCGGACTATGTTTCTTCAGTGCCTCTAAGTCAACCTCCGTACCATCTTCACTCTTTATCACGATTGCTTTGGGTCGTGAAGTGGGAACGAACGTGGAGGCATGGGTGTTGAGGGAGCGGGCAGGAAGGGCAGTGGTGGTTGATGGTGTAGGAGGCGGCGATGAAATACTGATACTACTCGAAGGTTGGTGCGAGTGTGAGGACGGTGGTTGAGGTGTATGTGGTGGGTGCGGAACGGCGTGCGTCATGGTAGGGGTACCAGGGGGTAAACTGGGAGGCGGATTCCGTGGTGATAGGGGCATGACGGTGTGAGGTGGTCCCTGTGTGGTCGGCGGAGGTGGGTGAGATGTATGCGGAGGGTGGGATTGTTGGTGCATGGGGTGATAGAACCAAGGAGAGGCAGGTTGTCCATAGGCATCTACTGTATACTAATGACGTGCAGATTTAGAAAAAAAGCAAGTTGCTAGATGTCGCGAAGAAAATACATACGTAATACGGTGCCCAAGGCAGAGGAACCTGTTGAGAAGGAACTCCAGTAGGGGGAGGTTGGTGTGGATGTGGGGGATGAGGAGCAAGTCGCGGGCTAGCAGGAATCGGAGGGCCGCCGGGCCCGCCGGGGCCCGCCATGGGTCGAGGAGGGGCGCCAGAGCCATTAGGCACGGTACGAGGGAAGGCCGGTGAGCGCGGGCCGCCAGCGCCCTGCTGTGGTCGTATCCCAGGCACAAATGGCGCAAATTGAGGCGCGCCTAGTTGGGAAGGCTGCGCGGGAGGTTGTGGGGGGTGCTGTCCAGACGAAGAGGGTTGATGATGTGGAGGCAAATTAGACGGTCGAATTGAAGGAGAGGGAGTGTCTGATGACGGTTGTGAAGGTGCGGAAGAACCACCCTGGAATAGCTTGGCAATGTCGGCTCTGCCAAGCGCAGGCTTTGAAAGAGTAGAAGTCGTTGATGATAACGTGGGGGGCGTGGAGGATAATGGCGTTAGGTTTGAGGATGTTGGGGTGGATGAGGAGGCGGGCCGAGCAGGGAGCTTCGAAGACCCGGCGGTCGAAACAGAAGCGGGGTGTTTACCGTTGACATGGGTGGATGGGGTAGCAGGTACGGATCCGAAGGACTTTACGCTTTCGGTTTTGACCATGGGTGTAGCTGCAGGTGAAGATGACAAGGGGGGGGAGAGGTCGTCTATGGAGCCGAAAGTAACGGCAGAACCTGGGATGAAGGTGAGGATGGAAAGGAGAAGAGGGAAGGGTGCGGATCAGCAAGTACCTTGTCTGACAGAGCCCACATTACTTCGAGGGACACTGACGCCTTCTTTTATTGGCACGCCCTGGCCTAGCGCACTCGGACGGCGGGAGTGAGAGACGGTTATCGGCGATGGTGCATGGGAGAGAGCAGGAGACTGAGAACGCGGCGAGGGGGCTGCAGAATTACTATTCGGCGGGGGGCCCTTTGCCCAAGCTGATTGCGATGGGAGCTGCGCTGGAGTCTTCGCTGATGCAGTCGAAGCTTTGCTCATTCTTGAGCCGTGGAAAGGTGATGATCGGAAGGGGATTAAAGACAAGGATGTTGAGAGAAAGCACGGGGGAAATGAATGGAGACGTACGAATTTCGATGGACAGATAGTTAGAAAAACAACAATCGATTTGTCGCGTGCGGTGGTCGTCGAGCGTGACCTGCCAGCAGGCGGAGAACAAAGTTGAATGTTAGTCTTTTTTTCTTTTTTCTGTCTATGAAAAACTGTGCCCGTCGCTGTGTATGGCGAGCGGGGCGATGGAATGGGGAAGGTGTCCTGTAGCCTGAGGCTGTAGGGAAAGGACAGGGTGCAACTTGGCCGTGCGACTCGAGCCAAAAAATGCTGTCCCCTAACAGAGACCCCGGCCACCCCGTCCCCCCCAGCGGTACCACTCCCCTCCCGACTCGACTCATTGCACCCGTGCCCGGTGAGCCCACTGGCTGATTGATTGTATTCCCCAGCGAGGTGACCAGCTCTTGAACTGACCGTTCAAACACGACGAGCCCCATCTGCTGGGCTGGGGCGTTCCGGGTCTGCTCTGACGTCATCAACCTGCATCCCCGCGACGGCGTGTTCGGTTGTTGTCTGGCGCTGAGCCTGGCCACTCCTCAGTTGAGCAAGTATGACAAATGGCCGTTGGCATCAGATCACTTCTTCGTAATCGCTAGACTCGATTTATTGTCTAAACGCTGCCTTTTTACACTCAAAACTTGATGAGTCTCGGTGGTTGACTCTACTTCCAGCCAAACGAGAGACTTGTATTCCGTAATCTTTCAGTCCTGTCTGCTGCAACGAAACTATTGTCTCTGTAGTCAGTCCGTATTCGTGTCAAATCGACCGCCGGGAGCGCCCTACGCGAGGCCAATGTGCTGCTTCTCCGGAAAGGACCTGCCCGCCGTTCAAGCATCCGGTTCGTCGCGACACCCGGGCCGACCAGGAAGGTCTCCAAGCGTTCCATGTGGCTCCGCAGGTTCCCCACATACATCCTGTCGGAACACAAAGCATAGATTGGGAGACGATTCGCAATGCCGAGTGGAACCCTGCAGTAGTCAAGAGCGGGCCATTGCGCTAGTAAGCCATCTAGAGTGACTTTAGGTCCGCTAGGTTACCGACGGGATGTCGCTGGTGTCAGAAATCCCCACTTCCAGTGAGACGCCTCATGCTTCAAACTTAAGATACCCCACATTGGAGTTACCCATAATATGGCTTTCTTCCAGTTTGCTGAGTCCGCGCAGCACATCCAGGAGGGCGTCCGGTGAAGTCATGTCCCAAAGCGAAGAGAGGGACGAGGATTGGGTGTCCCTGTGAGACGAAGAATCGACGAAAAGCCGGAAATAATCCATGAGCGACGCAGTTGCCGACGCCGCAACAACGATGGGGAGGTTGTCGAAGGTCGTGGAAGGAAAAGCGTACGTCTTTCCAGGCCGCGTGTTTCATGAAGAACTCTGGTGATACGTGTCTGATGGAATTAGCAATGCCAGGGCGCAAAGGATGTGCCTTCGCGAAACTGGATATCTCTGGCCAATGTCCATGCAACTGCCTTACCTGGCCATGTCGAAAATCACTCGACCAGTCAAGCACACGCGTCCGTACTCTGCACATCGATGCAGACGGCAAGCGTCGATTTTTCCTCCCAAGATACAAGGTATACAGAAATCGCGAGCCGGTTCACGACACAGACACATTCTGCGTGCTTGTTGTCAATTGGAAGCACGAGTCGGACAGGATCCGGTGAGGACTCTCTCGTGAACCTCCCTCTTTGAGTATCGGCTGCCCAAAGCCACAGGGGACGATGCTCCGGAAACGCGAACTGTGCGCCTCACGAGTGAGTCGATTAGCAGTTGATCAACCTCGAAGATTGCATGGAAGACGTGCACTAAGGGCCCAACTTTGCAGTGGCAGAGAGGAAAAGCAATCGGTGACCGACTGAAGCGCACTGGGATCCGATCAGCCTCAAATGCATATGCAAGCGGAAGGACACGTACCCATGCCCCCAAAAACATGGGTCCAATGGCACAGTGCACTTTTTACAACAGGGGCTAATGTAGACGCCGGACAACAGGTCCCGGGCACCGTGGTGGAAGAACACGCAGAAGACGGTCCCCATCAAATAAGATGGTAATGGTCAATCGTACTTGCTGACAGAGTACACGATCGTTTCGGGCCAATCTGGAGAAGGTGCCGCCGCGGCCATGGAAGATCAGTGTCATTTGGCCGTATCCTCTTTATATATCCTGTGGTGTCCTAAAGTGGCCTGTCAATATTACCCTGGCTTACCTATGTGCCTCAAACTTTGTCTCCGCTCGTTTCCGCAGGTAGAGGGTAAAGAAATTTTTTGCTCTACCACATAATCGGATCGTCCTCGGCCAATGATTGCACACGAGTTTGAGCCACTCTAACAGACTTTGAAAAAAATCTCTTCCATCCAGGAAACCTATGCTTCGAATGGAAGCTACACCGGAACCTTGAGCCATATGAGTAAGGATACAGTATCTATCAGCCAATGATACAGCCACGGAGCACTCGATAAGAGCCGTGGAAAAAAACGAAAAAATGAGCGTTGCTCATTACTATGTGAGAAAAACGTTAAGCAAGTGGAAGAATGAGCCATAAACGACGTCGAATCGCCAGCGGTGTGCCACGTTATAGTCTGGGCCATCGTGCGAGAAGTGGAAAATAGTGATCATGAAGATAGACAACAGATTAGATGCACGTCGTGCCCCCCATTCTCCTGCAAAGGGGCTCGCGCTTTATGTCTAAAGTTAGTTCGGTTGTGACAGCAGGGGATTGAGAGGCACTCACAGCGACGACATCGGCGTTTGCAGCACCTACTGCCCGTGCTTCAGGTACAGCAATAGGGACAGGTGATGCAGAGGCTAAAAACATCCATTAGACAGTTTAATTCGAGGAAGCGCTGGATGACTGACCCAATGCAGCCAGGGCAGCAATAACGTAGAAGACGGTGAACTTCATTGCGTGCATACCGATTTTGGGACGCGTTTATTGTTCAGAGGAGTGAGAGGTTGAATGTGGAAGGGAAGCTGAGCCCAGAACAATAAGAGTGTCGCGTACAAGTGGCTTGGCTGAGTCACCAGGACCTGCCGATGTCTTTATACTTGTCGCAACGTGCTGAATGTCTCCCTTTCAACCTACCGTACATGGTTAGCAAAAAAGCGAAGGTCCAAATTTGGTACTTCACTTGAGTCCAAATTTGGACATTAGCTTGTTCGCCTTTCATCCTCGCTACCCCATTGACGGCAGGCTAGAACAAATTTCCCACTGACTTAAAAGGGCGTCCCTTTGTCACAATGACGCAGGGTTTCATCGATACAGTAGAGATACTGTGGGTGAACGTTTGAACCACAGGACACATTCCTATTAAGGATGGACTACTACCCAACCTCTCCGGAAACTACTTACTCCATTGATCCTCCCTGACAGTATCACTCACGTCCTTCTACTGCAACAGCAAGACTCGCTTATAAGTCTGACGTTGGCAGCTCGATCAAGCGAAATATGACAGCACAGAAACATATCACTTCAAGTTATATGAAGCCACATGGTGACCCGGGAAGCACACGGTGCGGTTCGATTCGCCATCAGTCAAGGGACCCCGCCCCGTTCGGAGGCCGGACTTTGTTGACGCGCGGTTTCGCAGACATCTGAGCATAATTATAGCACCGCTAAACGCAGTACGACATCGTTTCTCTGCTCGTCCACACTGGCAAGCTTAAAGCACTGAGCTGAGCTTCACGACGTCTCGAGCAGGGGTGGCAGCTTGCGTTCCAGGACCCCTTGTGTCCCATCGCCCATCGCGGTGTCATCGACTTGCCCGCAGGATGGGTGATGGGGCTTCCTAGGAACGAGTAAGGAGGGGCGAGTTTCGAGTGGTTGACATGGACACTGGAGAAAATTGTCTCGGACTAGTCGAGCTGTCACTGAATGGGTAATTCCAGCAATGATGAAGGACAGAGGAGTACCATGTGCAGACGCCTTCATGTTTCATGGCTCCTTTGCATCTCGATTCTCCAGGCACATGCGCCCGCAGTCTTCGTTGGGTGGCTTCCTGAGTCAAGTGAGTAATACGCCATCGGACACTTGTTTGAATCCGTGGGCCGCACAGCAAATTGGTTGCAACTGGCCGCAGGGATGGTTGCTTGGGGCGGCCCACAGTACTGCGAATGACCCGCTGCGCACCGAGAAGCCAGCCTACAAAGGGAAAGCGAGAAAAGGAAAGTCGGGCAAATACAACATTTGCCCCAAAAAAATCGTTGTTCCTGACCTATTTTAGAACAGACCATTTATAAACACGTCCAGAAGAGGAGGGGGTGGGCGCACGTGAAAGCTTTGGATTGGATAGCATCGATGTTCTCATGCTGCGTATAGAAAACACAAGATACACTGCTCCTGGAAGCTACATAGCAATCGCCCACACGCCCGCACCGGCACTGACACCCAAGCAAACGGTAGAGAATATGCCAATCGGCATTGGCAAGCCGGCCCATACATACGCAAGTATGCCAGTGAACGCCAGAATAAATCCGGCTGCGGTGAGACAAAGGGTGGTGTAGTAACAACGCGTCAAAAGAGACAACGGGGCTGGGGAAGAAGATACGGAATATTGGCGCCAAGAGATGGGGAGGAAACGAAGTCTCTCTGGCTGCAGCAAAAAAATCACGAAGTTGCGTAACGGGCGCACTGGCTCGAGCACAATCCTTTGTGGAAAACGCTGTGCTGGTCGAACACCGCCCAGACCTGACGATAGGATGCCTCTAACCTGCGTGTCCTCATCGATGTCGTCGACGATCCGGTAGCGGATCAGTGCGAACGACGCAACATAGCCAAGTACAGCTACGCATGGGTTGAACGTAGTGGGAATGACAACACGATAAACACCTACTTGCACAGATGTGGAAGATCAAGGCTCCCGCAAGACAAGCATACACCAGTTCACGTGCGGTCGTGCCCACGGAAGATCCAATTTGTGTATCGAGAGCAGTCAAGGAGAAGAGCTCCCCGTCCATTGATGCCAGGAAGGCAGTCTTAATCAAGTTATGTCATAAAGATAGATACGACCAAAAAGATCCTATCGTCGACGCACCACAACAGTGAGAACCTGCAGCCGCTGCATCCAGGCGCTTAGTAGGTCAGAGTCGACTTGCGCTCGTTTCTTGTCATCATCATCAGAGCTCGAAGATGGCTGATTCCCCGCGGCAGATTTGCCTTTGCCATTGCTCGTGCCTGCAATGCCGTCGTTTTCGGGTGGGTGATCATGCATATCAGACATTCACAAGACGGCGATCTGCAATTGCGCCCCACGAGACAGTTACGGGCAATCTACAGAGAGTTCAGACGCTTAAGGTGCGACGCTGAAAAGGGGAAACTGACCAGGGCTGTTGATGCTAAGGGTTTCTGAAAGCTTGTCGGGCAGCTGTGTGCTAGTCTGTGAAAAGCAGGTTGATTTAAGTAATATGATGCAAGTGGACATTGTCCAGACCTGATACGGCTCGGGGTTTGATGGCGATCGAGAGCTGTCTTGTCAGGCGCTGCCCAAACAGGGATCGCTCTTTGGTTGAAGCAAAGGGCGCGTCAGCTAGCTGGACACCATGCGACGTAAAGCCGACGGAAACGTGATAAGCTGCCGTCACTTTGTCTGCCAAGCATTCGGTGTGCAATGTTGCGGGTTGTTCTTGGGACGACCACACACTCTTGGAACGCATTGGACCAAACAAGCAGATCCCCAGTGTAATCCAGTAGCTTTCCGGAGGAGACCGACTCGTCCTCATTGGCGTTGTGTTCACCGCAGTGGAATGGTCCGACCATCGTGAGAATCGAACATCATCGTGTAGCGTCCGCCGTCAACGGTCTGCTTTGCAAATCATGTCACTCTCGCACAGCCCACCGGCGCATTGCTCTACGGAGCCGAATCATCGAGTGAGTTTCGCCTTCAGTTCTTGGGGCTACAAGGACGAAAAATGCCGTATCGGTCACCCGTGTATGGTTTGATAGGAGGTCTTCTAGACGCTTCTGAATGATCTTTTTCCTGTCGCCAAGACAGGGATCAAATCTTCTCTCTGAGTCGCAGCCCGTCCATTCACACCCCCGCATTTTCGTGCATCGTCTTGACTGTTTTTTCTTCAGGGCTGCTGGCGTCCGCGCGCACGTTGGGTCCTCCGATCCCCGACATGTCTCACGTTGGTAGATCAAGGTACATCGGAGGGGTAGAGAGTAGGTGTTCTGTAGACATATAGGTGGAGTCAGACTATCGAATGGGTCATCCAGACTTTGCCATGGCCCACATCGATAAGTCGTTATACGGCATTTCCAGCCCGGTCCCTCACCAGTGCACCACCCAGGATCCGACTCCATACAGACAGAGCGTGCTTCAGCCTGATGGTCGGCTGAGACGAGACACGCTGCCCAAGGCTCGCTCCAGAACGGGGAAGCCTGCCAGAGGCGCCGACATCCGGGTCGTGCCGCGAACACGAGGCAACTTGCCCCGTTCCGCATGTCGTTCCGAGGTGTGGGTACATATACTGGAAAGGGCGCGTTCGTGAATGACCTGCCAAGCCTTTATCTGTCATTTGTCTTCCTCCTCACTCCCTGTTCCAAACGCCCAAATCACGGACACGATGGATATTGAAATGGCATCTCCAGTCGGACCCTTGGTCGCTGTAGGATATGACCAAGATCACCAGTTCGGCATTCCGGTGAGGACTATCTTCTGTATGGTGACAAAATCACTCAACTCCACGTTGCGCCACCGTAGGCCTATCAGTCTGACGTTGATATTTGTCAACTTCTACAGGCCATGTCTCTAACCAAGGCGAAATTCAAGGTCGGTCGTCCCGGTTCATTTCAGAGGCTATCATTGACGATTGCTGGAAGAAAGGCTCCCGTGACAGAAACGGTGGGCTATGTCCCAGATGCATCGCAAAGTGCACTCGAGCACGATGCAAGCACAGAGGACCCGGCATACCATGTAAGTCCTCTCCCCTCTTTTCCCCTCGACCCTTCTCATCACTCAACCCAAACACCTCCAGTCCGACGCGTCGGAGTCATCAAGATCAAACTCCAGCTGCTCCGTCCAACCCAACACCGACTCCCCGCCCACCTCGTCCATCATCGTTCGCCACCCTTCCCAACTTCCCGCATGTCACTTCCTCCAATCCATCCTCGCTTCGCTCGTCCCCGAGTCCCCCGTCCTCTCTCCGTCTCCGTACCCTTACCCCGCTACAGGCGCGTTTCAGACGACGAACGGCGTTTATCTGGACACCCTGCTCCTTCATCGCAGTCTTCTCGCTGCGTTCCCTCCAGCACACGGGGGGTGCGCAGCAGCGCTGCACGAGATCGCCAGGGCGATCGAGGTGCGGGCGTGGCAGGCTGATCGAGACTCGGATGCGGAGGCGGTCGCCGCGTTGAGGCAGGAGGCCTACATTGTTGCACACTGGGTATGATTCCATTTATTGCGTCAAGAAGTCTGCAGGCTAGACTTCAAAGCTTCAGTATGGAGGGACTAGTAATTTTGTCCCTTTATCGAGCAAAGGTTTGGTACGACCGTAGGTAGTACACTAAATATTACCTTTCGGATGATATAATACCAACTTGTTGGCGAGAAGATTCTAACATCAAGCTGTGGCCGCCGCTTTCTCTCTACACGTTCAATTCCTCGCCGAGACATTCAATTTTGATTATGTCGGGTGACCTCAGTGATTGCAAAGTAATCAAGACTCTACGGTACATTGCTGGAGTATACCAACACATGGAACGGAGATATATTAGGAAGAACGAACGACCTTGGTGTCTCCATTAGGCGGTAGCATTGTTGAAAACAAGCAAGTTAGGTGTGCCCTTGCCTACGTCCGTAATCAGACCACGGGTCGAGAGCGCCACGATAGCATCCTTGAGCTGAGCAGGAGTTATGGTGACAGGACCTTGTGAAACCGGGGTAAAGAAGTCAGGTGAAGGAAGGTATTGAGACATCCAGTGAGGAAGCGCTGCGCGAGCAATGGCGTAGAAGGAAGCATATGTCTCCTCAGGAATAGACTGGAAGGGGACGGAAGGGTTAAATGTTATGGATGGGTAGATGGAGATGAGGTACGCGATCAAGCCAGCAACATGGGGTGACGCCATGGAAGTACCCGAGAGCGTGGAAATTGCCGTTCGGGAACCGGTATACGTGGAGAGAATGTTAAGACCAGGAGCAAAGACATCTACACATGAACCATAGTTGGAGAAGTAAGCACGCTCATCACCAAGCGTAGAAGCTGCAACAGTGATTGCGTTCTTGGACGCCGCGGGCGAATAGTCACAAGCATCCCTGTCGTCATTACCTACATGACGTGAGCAGATGAAATAAAAGGATGCTCGAGTTTCACATACCAGCGGCGACAGCAAAGTGGAGCCCAGCATCGACGGATCTGTCGACGACGATATCCAAGGACGGTGACCTAGACCCACCAAGACTCAAGTTGCCGACGGAACCCTTGTGAGCAGTCTTGCCAGTAGCAGCGAATTCAGCGCGAGCAGCTGCGGCTTTGAGTTGAGACTGTTGCGAAGCCCATGCAACCCCGGCAATGACATCGGACATGGGTCCACTGCCATTGGCGCCGAGAACCTTGACGGCAATGAGATTTGCCTTCTTAGCAATACCGAACTTGCGAGATCCGATAGTACCAGCACAGTGTGTACCGTGACCATTACCGTCCTCATCTTCATCGTTTGGGATGGTTTTTCCCCAGGAGGCACGACCCTCGAACTCGTGGTGGTCGACAAAGATACCGGTATCAACGATGTAAACGTCAACACCCTCGCCAGCATGTGGGTCGTACACATAACGCGAGAAAGTGCCAAAAGTAAGTCTCTTCCTGTGACTGATACGAGCGAGACCCTATGGCACGCAGAATGAGAGCGGGGATAAGCGGGAGAAAGAGGGGCGTACCCAGGGTGCGCCTTTCTGGGTGCCAAGCGGCCCGATGTCGGTGGTGCGGACAACCTGATCGCGCTCTATGAAATCAACCTCTGGCATTCTACGTATTTGGTCTAGAACACTGTCGGTGAACTCTCCAGCATAACCTTTGATGTGGGTGTCATAGACGTGGCGGAGGCCAGAAGCGTCACTGTCGCCAAGAAGGGAGTCGGACTCGTGGGCTGATTGCAGGAAGTTGAGGTGGTTCTGCATCAGCGAGGGGGATACATCCTCCTTCAACACGACAATGTACGAGTTGTTGATAGTACCGTGGACGTGTTCAACTTCGACGAGGGGAGCGACGCCAAGGTAGGGACGACGCTGTGAGGTGTACGGAGAAGTAGAAAGAGGAGTGGCCAGCGCTGAGGACGCCAGCGACGCCGCCAGAAGAGCAAGAGTGAACTGGGACATGACGGACGATGGGAAGAGTCGTGAGCAACCAAGCGCTTACTACTTAACCGTTTTCCCACTTGTGATTGGCTTTGTTTGGTTTCAGTGGCGAGCATCTCCAGTACGGCACCCATTCTGAGTAATCCCCGCCGGAAAGACGCTATCAATAATGACTCCCGGATCAGCGTCCAGATTCAGACTTTGTGGGGTTCACCTGACAAAGTACTGCCACGCACTCCTGTTTGAACGCACATTCTGTTGTCGCTAGCTGGACCCGGTACGCTGTCGTGACGCACAGCCATTTACAGCATCCTAAGTTCGAGCACGTCCGAGTCCGGTGGTGCCAAAGCGGCGTCCCATGGGAGTGTTCCACGTACCTATGTATCTATTTGCAATTCTCTCTAGCACCTTATCCGCCATCAGACCGAATTGCTCCACCACTCGATTAGGTCTCAGGCTGGGTGTTTCGATAAGCAACCTTTACTTCCGTCTGGGACACGCGCCGAAAGCTGTCTGAACCACCCTTTTTCGCAAGAAGTCGGTGAATCACAACCTGCCTTGGTACGATAAGTCATTGGCCGTTAGCAGGCGTAGCATACCCATTATTCTCCCAACGCACCTAGAGAATCCTCTCCATTCCATTGTCGCGAACCGGAGACCTGGCCCGGATCATTCAATGATGTGACTACTTCAGTTCTACTAGGATCCCCCAAGATATTTGTATCTACAAACATTTTTTACTACATACGAATGCAATGGTGCACATTTTAGTTGGCATACTCATGGAGGCAAGCCAAGAACGAGGGCATACCTGGAAGGTCCAGGATGACATTACATACCAAGGTTGAAATTTGTAGATTGTACGGACAGTAAGACTCGAGAAGAAGAGCATGTATTAGAACAGATGCTGGCAGGCGGAACCATAAACATAGATTTGATTTACCACAATACAGGCTTATACAGCCCGTCGCAGAACGATAGATCGCCCCCAAAATTAGAGACGTTCGGAGTTTGGATTACGGGAACGCGTCGGCATGGTTGCCGAGGTCTTGCCGTATTTCTCCGCTCGTGCCGCTATAGTATTTTTTTGACCGGAGACGCTTATTCAAAGTCCACGCGGACTGCAAAATTTCCGAACTGTTCTATCGTTCTGCAACGGGCTTACAGGTAAGTTGCGAGGCTCCCCGTCTATCCCGATACACGTGACAGGCAATTTAATGGCCATGAACGCTGAATCGTTGGTCCGGCCGCCTGGCGTCACCAGGTGTAAGAACTCCACCATCCCCCTCCCCCAACACTCCCGGTCGTGCACTAGAAATGAGTGCCAACCCGCATCCAAATGACTCTCCATTCAATACAATATCTACTGCCACCTCCGTCTCCTCATTTCGTGGAATGGTGCGTGCGCAAGAGAGGACACCCCTTCTCAATCGAGACGATGTCGAAGCTGGTCCAGCTCAGTATACCGCAAATACACCCTCTGCAGTAGATGCGGCCTCGACCGTCGGTGAGTCTACCTATTGTGTCCCATTTTACTTGAAATTAATTGTCCTCCCAGTACTCGAAGGGGCGAAGCGAACAAGGATACGTGATACCAAGTTCGCAAGGAGATTGCAATATTATGTGCCTTCAACTGCATGGATCCCTGGCTACTCATTCTCTCTGTAGGTATTCGTGGTCTTACCTCACTGCGCCACTTCTCATTCCACTTTAGCCTCGGTAGTGATATGATCGCTGGCGTGTCACTCGCTGCTATGGTCATACCCCAGTCAGTCAGTTACGGTACCTCGCTAGCCAAGATTGGTCCAACCGCCGGCCTTGTGAGCAATAAAGCTTTTATTTGTTCATCGACCTTGACCATGCCATATTTTTTTCTCTCAGTTTGCAGCTTCTATACCACCTATAGCTTACAGTTTACTTGGAACTTCAAGACAACTCAATGTTGGAGCAGAAGCTGCATTGTCGTTGCTTGTCGGTCAAGCCGTTACTGACTATCGTCACTCATACCCCAATATCTCTCCTGATAAACTGGGTATCGCTGTGGCGACTGCGATAGGTGTCCAGGTACGATTTCCTATTTAGCCTCATTAACACGTTACTTACACCGACTCCAGGTTGGGTTATTCGCATTCCTCCTGGGTTTCCTTCGCCTTGGCTTTTTGGACGTTGTGCTCAGTCGTGCCCTTCTCCGCGGTTTCGTGACTGCAATTGCGGTTGTGATCGCGGTGTGCGTATGGTCTCTTTCTATTAGTGTACAAATATTGATGTTACCCTTAGGGAGCAACTTATCCCAATGTTTGGTTTAGTTGCGTTGGAGGACCAAGTCCGTCCTGAAACAACTTTAGACAAGATCCTCTTTCTCGTTGAATATGTTTGGACACACTCCCACAGACTGACGACTCTCATCAGTTTTGGGGTATTGTTCGTCTTAATTTTCTTACGGCTATTCAAGGTATCCTTCAAGAGAACTTGGTGGATCTATCGGCTTCCCGAGGTTCTTCTTGTCGTTGTTGCCTCCACTTGTAAGCTGTGGTGAGCCTATGGTTCGTCAACATTAATATTCTTTCAGGGGTATCCAACGAGCTACATTGGGATCAGGGGGGCGTCGCGATTCTCGGTTCTGTCCCTATTTCGACCGGCAAACATTTCTTCAAGTTTCCTCTAAGCTCACACACACATCGTTTCTTGCGCGGCACAACATCCACTGCAATGTGAGTGTGTTCGCTGCGCGTGGAGCTGAAAATTAACTGTTGGACTTCACAGTCTAATCACGGTCATTGGATTTTTGGATAGCATTGTCGCTGCAAAGCAGAACGGGGACCGCTTTGGCCATCCAATCAGTCCCAATCGCGAGCTAGTTGCGTTGGGTGCGGCTAATCTTGTTGGATCATTTGTGCCAGGTACCCTGCCTGCTTTCGGTTCCATCGTAAGGTTCGTACAGTTGACGTCTATTGTACAATAAAGCCCACAAGATCACAGGTCTCGGATTAATGGCGATGTCGGTGCCAGGACACAGCTGGCTTCGCTGATCACCGCGGGGCTTGTCCTTCTAGCGACATTCTTCCTACTCCCTACACTTTACTTCTTGCCCAAATGTGTCTTGGCCTCCATGTTTGTCTTTCCCGCGCCACAGTATATAGTCCAATCTGATCCCGGTCTCCACAGTATATGTTTGTTCGTCATGTCCCTCTTTTCCGAGCTTCCACATGATCTAGTATACTACTACAAGTGCGTTGTTTTCACTCCAACAAGTCCACCTAGCCTAACTATCTAACACTAGGATCGGAGCATGGATGGATTTGGCGATGATGTTCATCACGTTCACTCTTTCGGTCATTTGGAATGTTGAAATTGGCATCGTAGTCAGTTTGATTATATCGCTTCTCCTTGTTGTCCAGCGGTCGTCAAAAACACGTATGATGGTGCTTGTGAGTCTTGGCAGATTTTTTAGTTTGAACTAGCTGACCGGCGATGTGACATAGGGCCGTGTTCCCGGGACAAATCAGTGGCGACCTGTGACTGATGTCCCCGTGGCCGAGGACATTCCTGGGACACTGATCGTGCGTATTCGGGAGAGCCTTGATTTCGGTATGCAGAACAACTGATGGCCTAACCGCTTGCTTACATTGTTTCAGCTAATAGTTCTCAATTAAAAGGTGCTTTGTTATCTAACCGTACTGCGGCAACGACTCACGTTCCCGCTAGGACGATTACGCAGATTTGAGCTGTATGGTGCTCACCACGCGCATCCATCTGAAGAGCCCAGAAGGCAGCCTCCCAGTGTGTTGGTCTTCCATATGGCTGATGTCGACAGCTGCGACGCATCGTATGCGTTTTCTCATCTGTCGTTTCGTTCTCCATTAATCCGAATGTCCAGGGCCGTACAAATTTTCCATGAGCTGTTGGAGTCGTACAAGGTAAGGACGGAACACCCTGCTTCCGTTTCGTTGACGTTGACTGCTCCATCACCCGTTCAGAACCGAGGTGTTCTCCTGTATATCACGCACCTCCGATCCGGGATCCGAGAGGTGTTTGAGAATGCGGGCATTGTCAGGCTGTTGGGTTCTGATGCATTCTATGATACCCTTGGAGACGCTATCGCGCGCATTGAAGCAAGGGGTGAGTGATCATAGACAAGGGTTTTGGCGAGGATTGTACATAGAGCGAGTCACGATCACTTCCACGGGACAACGCTATTTTTCTATTGCATTCACGACTACGACGATATGTATCTACTTTTACGTGCGCATCTCTCACTGATCTGCTGGCGGGTCCCTCCGTGGATATGCTCTCGAGGGGTGCGATTCCCCGCGCGTATCTGTCTGGAACGAGCCAAGCACCAACCACCGTGCTACTGCCCCTGGAACTCGTTGACCAACGCCGTGATGGAAGTTGGCTCATGGACTTTTGAGCGCTGATCCAGTCGCATGATATAAAAAAGACCCCCTGCCGACGATGCGTTCTTTTCTCGTTCCAATCGTTTGACTTGCCAGCTCAGATTCGATCGAGATTCTCCCGTTGGACTGTCCATGAGCGGCGCTTGCACATCTCATCAGGATGGAAGCTAGCCCGAAAGCACGACGCATCTGCTGTTGCTCCCTTCGTTTCGCTCTCCCTTACGATTCCTGATTACCAGAAGGACGCTGTCAGCGCGCACTTGGAGAACACCCTCAGTACCTTGACAAGATCTGGAACTCGACCGGGACTTGAAAAGTAGGTTGGATATGTTCATTGCCCACACGATACTGTAGGTGGTTCGCTGCGCGTGAGGCATGAACGCGAGGTGAAAGCAGTTCGAAGGGGATGGCGATGATCCGGTGATTAGTAAGGGGCGTATCATAGTACTGAAGGTAGCGAAGCTACGGTATCAGTGATGGCGGCGACGTACGCCCGCAGCGCGCTCCTTGTAATATACTCGACTGTTTAGTCTCGTCATACCCTGATATCTCTGCAAACGGTGCCAACTACGTGGTCGCGGTAGGCCAAGTAGTTGTGACCGTCATGTTCCTTTATTGGTAATCTGTACATTGTCAGGTTGATGGCCTTTACCCTTGTGCGGTGCACTTTTGCTGCTGCGCGTCGTGGGAGCCATTCTCACGATGGTGAACGATGGACGCATCGAGTGAGGAAAGAGCCCTATTGGTTTCGTTAACCCTCTGGTGGGTGTTTCTTTTAGTGCGCTTGACGACAGATCTATTCTGCCAACTTTTCTGATGGTTTCAACGATACCACTGACGGCACTAACCCTGGCTGTGGCACGCTTGACTTCAATCATGACGCAAGCTGTGTTGGGACCCTGTGATGGGTCGCCCAACTTCTTGCCCAGTGGATAGCCATGCCTTGAACCGCGTGCAGAGACGACTGACTTTGACTCGCCATGACATATTCCACTTTGGAATCGGGTTCGCCAAGTTGCTTTCTGTGTTTAACCTGCAGAGGTGTGGGTGAAGAGGCACCTTTGTTGTATGAGGAGCTCGATCCGCGGGGATTCTCCGCACCTCCGATCCGGGGTCGGAAATGGAGGTGTTTGGTTGGTTGTTTGGTGCTGATCTGCGATGTGACAGTTCCCGGCAATCACAGCTACAAAGAGCAGGTCACTGACTGATCCAGCGCGTACGCCGCTGAAAGCAGCCAAGCACCAACCAAACGAGTCCGAGGAATTCATGCCCGGAACCCGTCGAGGAGCAACGCTGCTTGGGTCGACCAATGCCGTGATGGAATAGCGTTCAACTCCGCGTGGTCGACAACTCGGCCATTAATGAGCGCTCAACTCGGCCGCTTGACATAAAAGTCTTGCGAGCCCTGTCATCATGCTTTTTTGTTCCGTCCCTCTCAGCTGGCATGCGCTCTTTTCTCCTCCCACTCGCTTTATTGTCTCTCGGACTTACTGCTAGTGCGGATCCCATTCTCTCCCGTTGGACTCTCCATGAGCGGCGCTCGCACGTCCCGTCGGGATGGAAGGTAGCCCGCAAGCACGACCCATCTGCTGTCCTTCCCCTTCGTTTCGCGCTCTCGCAGTCCAACCTCGAGTACCTTGAAGAATACCTCTACGATGTGTCTCATCCCACCTCCCCCAACTACGGCAAACACTGGTCGGCTGGTAAAGTCGCCTCGACGTTTGCCCCGAGTCGCCAGTCGGTCGACGCCGTCCGGAACTGGCTGCTCGAGAGCGGTATCGAATCGCACCGCATCAAGCTGTCCGTGTCCGGAGGTTGGCTCGAATTCAAGGCGACCGTCCACGAAGCGGAGAACCTCTTGCACACGAGCTACCACGTATACGGACACCAGACCGGTGCCGAACATCTCGGTGAGTGACGATATGGTTTTCAAAGTATACCTTTGACCGACCCCGGTGTTCTCGGTCCGTCCGTCCAGCGTGTGAAAGTTACCATCTGCCCGAACACTTGGCGCCCCATGTCGACTTTGTAACCCCTACGGTTCACTTTGATGCCAAGTTGTCCAAGCGTTCCGGTAGTACCCAACCCCTCAGGTCGGTCGGTTTGCCCGGCAGCGGCAATGGTCCGAAGACGACCGGACAAGTGCTCGACTGGACCTTCTTGGAGCAGCTCACCGATTGTGACACCCACATCACTCCTTTGTGTCTCCGTGCGTTGTATGGATTCTTTTATGAACCGGTTGTTCCCGAGAAGAACAGCTATGGCATTGGTGAGTACCGTAACGTCGCCAAACGAGCTCTGTTTGAAGTTGTGTGTAGCCGAGTATACCCCACAATCATACCGTCAGGACGATCTCAATATGTTCGCTCGAAACTTCTCTTCGGATCTTTATGGTAAAAGCCCTGTCATGATTTCTATCGACGGAGGTATGTATGCTGGTTCAGCATGTTGGCCCAAGCCATATGGAGTCGCTTACTTATACTTCACAAGGTGCATTGAGCACGAATGTATCATTCATCAACAACGGAGAGTCCGACCTCGACCTCGAGTATGCCATGAGTCTTGTGACCTCGAAACAAAACGTCACCCTATACCAAGTCGGTGACCTGGTCCAAGGTCTGGACTGAGATCTTAAAACATTATTGTTGTCTGACCTAGAACGTGTTCCAATAGGTGCATCCTTCAACAACTTCCTTGATGCGATCGATGGTTCCTATTGCACTTTCGAGGGTGGCGATGACCCGACTCAGGATGGTATTTACCCTAATACCCAACCTGGTGGATATAATGGTCAGGGAAGCCTGATCCGCACCTTTTCAAGTTGACATCTCTGGCCAGGTCCCGCGGATTGTGGCACCGTCAAACCCGCCAACGTGATCTCCACCTCCTACGGATATAACGAGGCCGACTTGACATTTTTTTACGCGTCACGCCAGTGTGCCGAATATGCCAAGCTTGGTCTCATGGGTGTTACCATGCTGTTCAGTTCCGGGGACAATGGCGTCGCGGGTAACTCTAATATTTGCCTGAATCCAAATGGTATTGTTCCTTCCTTTACTGAATGACACGTTCTTGCTGAGGTATTCTGCGCAGGCACTCAAACTGCCAATGGCACAATTTTCAACCCTGGCTTCCCTGCTACCTGCCCTTACGTGACTGTAATCGGCGCAACGCAACTCAGCCCCGGAAAGACCGTCTTTGACCAAGAGGACGCTTGTGACCAAGTCATTTACTCTAGTGGTGGATTCAGCAACTACTTTGCGATTCCCGATTACCAGAAGGACGCTGTTGCCTCGTACTTGAAGCACACCCCTCCTCAGTACCCTGACGACATCTGGAACTCCACTGGAAAAGTAGGTTGGATATGCTCTTTGTCCATACGATTCACTTACGATATACTCGACCGTTTAGTCTCGTGCATACCCTGATATCTCTGCAAACGGTGCCAACTTCGTGACCGCGGTAAGCCAAATAATTTCGACCGTCATGTTCCCGTATTGGTAACCTGTACATTGTCAGGTTGATGGCAACTATACCCGTGTGTATGGGACTTCTGCAGCTGCGCCAGTCGTGGGAGCCATACTCACGATGGTGAACGATGCTCGCATCCTGGCAGGAAAGAGCCCTATCGGATTCATCAATCCTCTGGTGGGTGTTTCTTTTAGTATGAAACACGAGGGACCTCATGGACAATTGACGACAGATCTATGCTGCCAACTTTTCTGATGGTTTCAACGATATCACTAATGGCACTAACCCTGGTTGTGGCACACTTGGTTTCAATGCGAGCTGTGGTTGGGACCCTGTGACGGGTCTCGGAACGCCCAACTTCCCTAAACTTCTTGCCAAATGGTTAGCCATGCCTTGAACCGCGCGCTGATACCACTGACTTTGTCATACCATACTTACCGTACTTGTCGGAGAGACTTATTGAGTTGTTAAGGGCTTGATCTTGTTCAAAGGGACATGGAGAGTATACCACCGGGGCATATATATATTTTTAGAACATTGGACAGTATTAACTTTACAGATTTGGCAATTTAAAGCCAACCAGTTGGTCTCCCTGTTTCATCGATCACCACTGATTTCCCTAATTCACTTGCACAAAAGGATACACTTACAACGTGCGTTGAGAGGGTGATTTTGATATTTGTGGGCTGGTCCCGATCGTCTTACTGCGACTTGAACATCCTTCTCTTGCCTGTTTGTCCAGTCTTGGATGCACTGTAAACAAGTATGTACAGTTGGGTGGCCAACTTGCAGGTTCCCTGGCAGCGCTCCTCGACTTGACAGAGACAGTCCTTTGTGTTTCCCTAGGCCGGTTGCTCACTGAGAGTCTGTTTACATCAGCCTCTGTTGTAAAGACAGTGAGCCGCATGCGAGCCAGAAGTTTGGGCCCCTGAACCACTCGAAAACGAGTCCGTTGAGCCAAACGCGCATCTAATGATGTATTCTCGACGTCATCTTCGAGGTCGGGCAGCCTTCACATGGTAGATGTCTGCCAGGTCCTCGGACGAATCCGCAGAAACGATTCCGATGGTCCTTCACTGACCATCTGGGCAGACCGACTCGGGTGCTCAAAGGGGACTCTCAATTTTCAAAGAGAACCTTGCCGCCAGAGGTTGTTGATCGTGGCAGGCCGACCCACCGTCGACAGCAGGCGCGTCAAATGCATGTTCAGTTCATTCACGGGCCGCTCCCTGTTTTTGTACGGCCTGAGTCTTGAGAGCCTGAGAACATGTGACGGCGGCCGCCCTCTCGGTCGTGATGGTTCTTCCATCGTCGGGCGCATTGTGCTCGTTAGGCCCGTCGCGACCACAGGGCCGTCCGCCTCCCACAGAGGTCTCGTTCCTGATCTTTGCAAACTTTTCCAATCCGTCAGAGGTATCGAGGTATATAGGCGGTGACGAATGGATTTCTTCTGTGTAAACAGTGGACGTGTGGGCTTGACCTGTCGTTCACTACCCGACGCCCGCAACAGGTAGATATCGGATGTCCTTTAGAGATCTGCAGTTTCGCACCGGACTGCCTTGTTAAACGCAAGCTGGCAAGAACCTTGATCAGAAATCCCGTTTCCAGCTTGGACGATCCCCATCGCCGATGCCAGGCATGCATCGGAAGCGCGCGTCTGAAGCAGTTTGATGCAGCGCCGCGGCTTCTCATCTATTCTGCGTCTTTGGAAGAACCATTTGATCCTCGTCGCTCTTCTCCTGGTACACCGCATGAATTATTTTCTAGATGCTCTGCGAGAACTTGGAAAGCCAATGGCGGG
>JBBPNN010000301.1:0-31113 GCA_038090935.1 Hortiboletus campestris
CTCAAAGTCGTCCGCTAGCGATGCTCCATACTCTCCCGTGAGCCGCAGCTCGTCCAAGCACGTCTGGGCCCGCGCTAGCTGGGACCACAGCACAGATCTACCCCCCTCGAGAACCTCGATTGCCTCCACTGGCTCTTGGAAACGTAGCGCAAAAGAGGCACCATTGTACGCTAGGTTGGCACCATATCTTCTGGCTAGACACTGTCGGAATTCGGGAGAGCGCATTGTCAAGACGTAGCCATTGACTAGACGGAGCGCGCTCCGGTACACGTCTACACCTGAACGGTGACCATACATCTCCGCGTCCCTAACCCATTGAAGCGATGCACGAATCGTAGTCCACGAAAGGCCACTGGCGACGCTCAAACTGAGCTCATGATGCCCAAAAGCCTCGTGGAGGTCGGAGGGCCTCTGTTCAACGAGAAAGCGAAGGTAGTAAGTCGACGCTAGTTCCGCGTAGACGTCTGAAATCAGCGGGTGGCTCAAAGTGCAAAGGTCCTTGGCGAGGCGGAGATGTTGAAATATTGACTCGATGTCCTTGGCTTCCCAGGGAATGAGGCGCGCCTTCAGGATACGGGCAAGCAGTAAATCGCAAGCTGCTCGTAATGAGTCTGACGCATACTGCATGTTCATGGAAGTGCTGCAATAGAGGTGTGCTTCGTCAAGGTCAGATTCGTCGCCTGTCTCTTCGAAACGTAGTAAGAGGGAGGACGCGAGCGCTTGGTATGATGTTGCTTTGTCTAAATGATGAGGGGATAGCAGCTCGATCGCCTCACGACAATAGGAGATAGACCTATCCAAGTCGACGAGTCTTCCGTATAATCTAAAACACGTATCCAGACTACTTGCGCTCCTTTTGAGGATGGATACACGATGGGGGTTGTCTTGTGAAGTCTCGATCAGCACTTCGTTGTAAAGGTCAATGGCAGTATGAAGGTCTTCGGGATCGTGGAATTGCTCGAAGCGAACATCTAGGCATGTACCCAGCGCCTCGAGTGTGGTGACGCGCCGTGGTAAATTCTCTGAGTGAATCTCCAAGGCGAAGAAATGTTTCTGTATTGCCTCCTCAAGATCGCTCAAACCTCCCAATCTTGAGAAGCGGAGGAACAAGGCATCCCCTAGATTATCCAAGAAGATCCCTTCATCTTTATAATCAGGAGGAAGGAGTTTCAGGGCAGTGCGGTAATGTTCGATGGCGAGCTCGATATCAGAGAGATAAGCCTGTAGCTTATAACGCATCACGAGTGCATCCGCTAAATCGTAGAACGTCATGAACTGCGGTGAGTCTCCAGCAGGCCGAAGCTCGAGAGCGGATTTGAAGTTCTTCACCGCAATCTCCAGGTCCTCTGTGTCACCGTGCGATTCAAACCGTTTGATGAGTGCAGTCGAAAGGCATGAGAGTGCGAGGGGGCAGTCTGGATGATCGTTACTCATACCGTGTAATGCGATAGATGAATATTCAATGCAGAGCTCCAGGTCCTTTGAGTTATTTTCCAACTTGAAGCGAGATAAGATGGCATTGGCGAGATTATAATATGCCGTGGATTTATTCTCTGCAGGGGAAAAATCCACTACGGCATGATATTGACAAATTGCGTCACTGAGATCCGAAACATGCCCGGAGTGCTGGAAGCGGGAGAATAGAGCACTGGCGTAGTTCATTCGAGGTATCAGACGACCATGAGAAGGTAGCATCGAAAGTGCCGTGTTGAAGTATTCGATTGCCAGTTCAATATCCTGCTGCATCCCGAGCTTGCCGTACCGGAAGAGCAACGCAGTAGCAAAGTTAGACAACGTGTTGGCTCGTCTGGGGTGTCCAGGAGGACGAAAGTCCAAGGCAGCGACATGGCACTCCACCGAGTGGTCCAGATCAGCTATGTCGCCATGACGCTGAAAGCGCATGGACAGTGCGTTGGCGAGATTACTGAGCAACTTGCTCTGGGTGTCGTCAGATAAGGAGGTGGATGTCCTGGCTAACGTCAATGCCGACTGGTAGTGAACAATACATAGGCTGAGGTCCGAGGGACTGCCTTGCTCTTCGTAACGTGAACAAAGGTTGTCAGCGAGGCGGACGAGCCTGTCGAAATCCTGTCGATCGGTCACTCAAAATTCAGTAACGCTTTAAAGGAATTGCTCACGTTCATCCCGTTGAGCTACACTTAGTATATATCCGGTTTTCAGGACAGCTGAAACAGTCTCCAACAGATCTGGCGGCTCCGTGATGCGGGGAGAAATGCGCAGGAGTGCGCTCCCGCACCCAACACTGCTTGAGATATAGGTGTGAACCATTGCGTTACAGTAAATGGACCAAGAAGTAGAATTATGTCACGGGGCGGACAGAACCGTAGGAAAATATCCGCAACCTGCGAGAGAGCTCGGGAGAGCTCACATCGCGACGATACTCAATTTTTAGATTCGTAGTGCATGGTCAGCGAGAACTCACTTGATTGCTTGCAGCTCTCTGAATCACAGGTATGGCCACGAAATATTGATCCGAAAGACTCAAGAACTATCGAGTGCATTCCCAATGTGAATTTCGTCATGACGACGAACCTGAGGTGGAGTTCCGGGGATGGAACGTGCACCCGCTGGCAGAAGTGCATCTGCCGGGACCGAATCGATGCCTGGCGGAGTGTGAACACCGATGGAATCTCATCGGGGTTCCCACTGTTGCGTACACGATTGGCGCTAAAGGTTGTCGCGCAAATCGCGCGTGTGATCCATCATTAATCATTCGGGATCTCTTCCAGGCTGCCAGTGCGTCAACGGGTTGTCATGACATGTACTCCGGAGTATCTTCTCTTCTCTCAGCCACCATTTTACCACGACACACCAGTAGAGTGTCACCTTGCGTGTCCCTAAGTCAATGTGCCTATGGGAGACGAAAAAAAATGCCACTGTTAGCTCCGCTCACCACGACCTCGGCTGATGGAACAACTGGATATCCTCGGACTACCGTCCTCAAACAACCGCCCACAAGTTCATTTAAAGGTGAAAATTTTCACGAATAGGAAAGCACTTGAAGGCTTTTGCCGTGACTATATTTACCTAGCTTCCATCTCTCGTAAGTAACAGTATATAGCGAGTACTAAGACTTACGACGTGGTACAAATTCATTCGTGGGGGCCATCCACCCCAAAGTGCAAAAATGATGCGGATATTGTGCGCATTCGTTTTGTTCTGCTAAGTTTCCTAACATGCCGGTTTTCAGGTGCGGGTCCCTCGGCAAGAATTCCAACACGTGATGGACGTGAAGTTTTTTGATGTGACTGTAGGACGGAATTTTAGTCGAACTCGAAGGATTCGATAGTTGTGGTCGTGCTATGAAGCTTGGTACTGTAGCACCCATTTACTTGGTCCCCGTCCACTGGTATTCTTTGCAAATATTGACTTATTCAGATTTCTCAAAGAATCCATGCCAGTGAAGTAAGGGATAGCCACATTTAACTTATGGTGGAAGAATCTCAAGTGAAACGAAGTGATGGTGGGAGCGCCGGTATCTCCAGCGCTGTTCATGATGTACCGTACGGTACATATACATCCACATGGAGATATCCGTAAAGTCCGCACTCATCTCCACCAATATTTGAGAAGCCTCCATCCTACTACGTCGTTGGCCGCATCAGACTTTGTAGATGGTCACCACCTTTTTTGCAATGTACCAAGCGAACGCAAGATGCCGACGTAAAGGATCGCAAACGGTTAGTTGTTACCAGAATGACTATAAATTGTTGCCACAGTGCTCAGCGCCCAACGTTTACTCCCAATGCTAACAGTAACTCTCCGCTGAGTCACTGCGGCGGTGACTGCACACATTCACTCGGCGTCAACCTTTCAACCCGGTTCGGATTATGACATCTGCAAGACGACCAATCTATACAACTGCAGGGCATGTCCCTATTTCCAATGTCACTGTACCGAGCACTGTCGACACGTTTCCTCAGATCGAGCCTTCCGCAGGGCGAAGAGGTGGAATCAGGGTGACCCGAGTTCACCTGTACCTTCTCCTCCCCACTTCGACCTCCTCGTGGACGTCAACGGGATGATTGTTCGGGGTATGACAACAAGCGACCTTTCATACAACAATGGCGAACATGTCAAGCAAATTGCAATCGGAGACAATTTACTCACGTGGCATTCTGATACATTATGGTACAACGTATCCGCCAACGTCGACGGCTACCACTTAGAATTGGATTCACTCGCGTAAGTCTTCCGCTTGGCACTCGTATGCATTCGAACTGATGAACAATATGATGGGGCGACACTTGATACGTTCCATCCAAACGTCGCACTCTACAATGGATTACTCGACAGGTCTGGCGACTGGTTCGGCTCTGTACCGTTGCTTCGTGGTCAAGTGTAAGCAGTTGTGTCTGAATTAAGCGATAACGAGTGAAATCAAGCAGTCTTGGGAACCTATGCACTCCGTCAGGGCAGAACATCATCTTAGTGGGCTGACTGTCATGAGACACATGTTCTCCGAGAATCCCCTGCAATCCTACATAAATAACTACACTGGTGGAACTATCTGGGGTTATAGCACGACCTTCTATGGCTCGCACATCTTTTACCAGACAGAAACTACTGATGGAACAGGTAAGCAGAGTTTTTTTTATTAGGATCAGATGGTTCGGGTTCAATGCGACCTTCCCTAGTTCACGAAGCTGCGTTCCTCGGTCGTGCCCTCCCTATACCTGGCCAACGAGGCGGGTTCTCTTCAGCGTGGGCGACCTATGCTGTCACAGACGACTCAAATCTGTACTACTTGAGCATCGATGACGCGACGAAAGAGATCAATGCATCGTTCTCTGGGTGCCAAAGCATCAGCGAGGTTCCTTATTTGTTCAATGTCGACGCCACAACACTGCTCGGAGGGTTCACTGATCTTGGTGGTGGTAAAACACCTTACTATACCCTCGCCAATGGCTCGACAAGTGCTTCGTTCAACGGCAACATCACACATGGTGCGATCTCCGGAATTTTCGAAGATTATCATGCGCCGTTGACGAATGGTGGTACACGTCGCTGATTGTAGTGCCTGTCCAGAGATCTTGAGGCACATGTAATCATTACCGTTGACCACTGCTTTTTTACTTAAAAAATCAGGGCGATGGACCCAGTGTGACTTTTATGCGAGCGTGGAATACCACGACCATGTAGAACTCCGTAAAATTTCCCAAGAACCAGCACCCTCGGAGTCGACATCCGATCGCTCTGACGATTTATTGCGTGATGGGTGTTTCAGAAGCACACCCAGGATTTCAGAATGCTGTGAACCTGTGAATTGCAACGAATAATCGGTGCAAATCTCCCGTGACAAACTGCCGTACCCCTAAATTCTGACTGTAGTCTCGGACGTGCCTACAGTCTCCACGAGAGCTTATAGATTGCTCGGATGGATGATGGCCTTCCCGTACCACCCATGTGTTGAAAGTCCGTTAATGCAAACGTCGATTTCCAGGATACGGGGTGACCAGTGACCAACCCCTTGGCAGTTTTCCATCAATGCGAGTCGTTTCTAATCATGTCTTGCCTTTGATTTCATCCAAAGTAGCATCATGATGATTGTTACGTCGACCTAATTTCCTCTCGGGTGCAGGAAGCGCTTTTGCGGTTGTTTACTGACCTCCGCATAGAAGTTGGTTGAAACGATCCTAAATGCCCTACTCATTCATCCCAGGGACGCTGGGGGGACCTTTTGGTTGTGTCCAGTCGTCGACTCTCAAGGCACCCGCGTTTAAACCCATTGGAGCGTATACTTTGCAGGTGGGTCCCTTACAATAACTTAGGGGACAGGGGCTAGTGCTAGGTAGGAGATCGTTGATTGGCCTTGTTGGATAAAAAGGCAGTCGAGTACATCGTCATTGTGTCAAGCTATCTGGATCCGAGCGGTAGGTTATTGATACGTACGTTTTACTTGATTGACTCGGGTGTGAGATGATTGGACTGCAGCACCTCTTGGGGCATGTCTTGGAAAGACAACAAATATGGTGTGCGTAATAATCCGTGAGCGTAGTAAAGGCTAGTAGGAAAAGGTCTTGATAGACATGTGGACACAAACATACACCCGAAGTTCCGGTTGGACTGCAGAAAGTATTTCCGCTCGGTCTTCTTGGCCGTTACCCCCAAGCCTTGGCCTACGGTTCAATGTTCATCACAGCACTAATCACGGAGTGCAGGGCCAGCGCAAGCCTATCCGGCGGCAGCACGCGGCCACTGCAGGCAACAAAGAAGTCGGATGGATTCGTAAGCCATAAGACGAACATTGCGAGTCCGATTCGCGGATGTTGAACAGACGGAGGGTTGCCAAGACCGCCCGATTGAAAACAAGGGCTTCGTGTTTCCGCTCGTGCGGTATTGATCCGTTGGTTGTGGAGAGCAAAGTCGGAGATGGTTGGAAACTGGACTTGAAGTTGCTCACGCGGATTATTATGCCATAACCGAGAAGCTCCAACCAAGGGTCAAAAATCGTCCGCGATAAGTACTTTGGCTTGTTCACTGAACTCTCTACACATATGGTCCTTGTCTATGTAGACAAGGACCCCAGCCCAGGCTGCGAACGTGGGATGCCGTCCCACAGCCCCAGTGGCCCCCACGAAAACCCATGCACTGTAGGTACGGTGTGCGCCGTGCGGTGTCGGCGCAGTTGACGACAAATCATCACACAGACTCGCCATGACCGCCTTCGACATACTGCGGTCATGGTCGCCTGTGCCCACATGCAACCCTACTAGAGGAACGCCGGATCGGCGGCCGCGTTTCCTGCCAGCGCACCTCGTCCGCAGCATACTGAGTCTTGGCACTCACAATGACCTTTGCTGGTGGGACATCCGGATATCGGAGTACCGTGCTCAGACACTGGCAACCTCCCGGCCAATGAGAAATATGTCACGGATGGCAACGCTTTTACACGGATCCAGTTTGCACAGCCTACTTTTCTCATTGAAAAGCGACGCGTTGGATGCAGCCAAGTCCTCACCTCTGGAAGTCCTCTCAACATGTTTGCTCGTTTTACCCCCGTTTTCATTGTCGCCATGATTGGCACCATCGCTGCTAGCAAGCAGTGCACGACAGTGTGCTGCGAGAATGCTTCGCTCGTAAGTCGTGGTATCATCTGCTCTCTGGAACCATGTTGACGTGTAGTACGTGTGCGCGACCAGGTCCCTACTGGCTGGCAGGGATCGCCATGTACGTTGATCACGCCCGATGAGGCGTGTGCCTACACCAAGCTCTGCTGCTATGAGACCGTGAGTAGCCCATTGAAAACTCTCGCAACGAGATTGTCCAACTCGTGACGTGTACAGGTGAACAATAACGCAGGTATTGGCGCAGGCTCGTGCACTGAACCCATCGTCGACTGAGTGCATTGCCCTTACCTGAGCTTCGTCGAGAAGGAGGAGTGGGGGAGGGAGGATCTAGCCGGTGGTGGAACGGATACAGGTGCCGGTGGAGTTCGCCGCGTTTCCACCTCCTGGGTTATCCTTTGTTCTAACGATTCTGGGGACTGTCCGTACCTCTAATATACGTTTTCATTCCTCACACGTTTGGAATTTGTGTGCATTCATTCAGTGCCGCTTTCCGCCGCGGTACTGTCCTATCCTATGAAAGTTATTGTTATTCTTGGTTCGACCTCCTGGTGCACACCTTACCTGCGTCACTGCACCCAGTCCAAGGACGGAAATATGGGTTTGCAGAGTCGATCCACGAGGATATGCGGGTCTGAGATGTCACCAATGTATGGAAAGCCGGACAACCGTGCTCGAAAGAAGCACGGCCCATGGGCCGAAGCCCTACTTTCTCGGGCATTGGGCCCTTCGGAGGGACGTTCCCATGGTATAAATTCTTCTGTAGATAGACTCAGTTGTCAAGTCCAAAAAAAATCAGCGCATATGAACGAAGATTCATAGTAGCGTTTGCGTAGCCCGAAAAATCTAAAGATATGAGACAGCCTGAGAGGGAGTAGCACTCCATGCCATGTACAAGTTCATAAAAGGCTATACTCGTCGCACAACGCTCGCGCGATGTCCATATATATCGCGGCTCTCGTTCCACGAGTGGGCCATCGTGCTCGCGTGTCGTGCCTCGGAATCGCTGCTGCACCTTCCCTTGATGCTGGCCAATGCATCCCGTCGCTCCGAATCGTCCGATACTTCATCGTATGACCCGGTGAGCGTATTTTCTTGTACTGACATTTCTTGATCGCGATTTGATTCGTCCAGGATGGCGCGGTGGGTTGACGGCCCTGATAGGTCGTCTGCGATGCATCCTGGACGGTGTGGGTGGCTCCGGTATTTTCGTCGTGGTGCGCTTGTACTGTTACGTGTTGATGCGCTTAGACTGGGTCTTCAGCTGACGATCTCGTTTCGACTCGTTTCGGGCCACGGCGCGTGTCGCTCGTTGCTCCGCCCATTCCACCTCGTCTCTCATCGTGTTCGCCGCCGTCGCCGTCGCTATGTGGCCTCCAATGTCCCCCGACGCCTCCTGATTCGTTCTGCTCGTCTACATAGCCTCCTGGCCCGGTATCCTGACCTGGCGTGTTCGCCCCATCATCGGCGTCGCTCCTATCGCTTATATGAGGTTCCCGGTGGCTTCAGACGTCTCCCATTATTCCAACTTCGTCACCCGGGTCGCCTGTCACGTCAGCACATTCGGTTCGCGCTCTCAATCTTCTCGGGTCATTGTGTTCGCTCGTTTCCTCGCGGGGTCGTTCAACTGCCATGGGGGCTGGTGAAGGAGGCTCTGAGGATGTCATGGGTACATCGCATTTGTCCGATGAGATGCGCTGACCATTTTCTTTGACTCCCGACGTCGATCGTATGTGCACCCTCACGTTTCCTCTCTCCCCCTCGATCAATGTGTCACCTCACATCCCTGCATTCCCCACCGCGATGTGCTCATCTTGGCGCATCCCCACGACCTGCCAGTTGACCACTGTGTTTGCGGATTTGTGCACAACACATTCCTTTCGTTCGGCATTGTTCTCGGCCCCTGGCTCGACCTGCACGTTTGCGGGGTCTCGCGTCTTGTTGTGTGGCGCGTCAGTCCCTATGTCTACATTCTTTGTCGCTGTTCCCACACGCATCCTCTTCGACACCTCTCAACGCTCTCGTCTCGCTCGTCTCGACCCACATCTCGCCCCCTCGGGCCCTCAGGCTTGTTGGGTGGCTCTGTGGGCTGGTCTGGACGACGCTCGTCCGAGTCCGAACGAGTGTATGACCTACCATTTTGGATATATGCTGGGCTCGCTGCCTTCAATCACGGTCCGGATTTCACTGCCGGCCAATGTCGTACAATATTTATCTGGAGTAGCTAACACGACTCAACTACTCACATCCAAGCTGGTGATACAATATATGAATGCACGCCGTGCATACGATCACACTATTACCATGAAAGATTGATCAACTCGATCCCCAACGCTTTCTTTGACTGTACTTATATGCAACAGCCTGACACGGCGCCGTTTTAGTGTCATTGCGGCTGTGCTCGTGCCTCGAAAATCGTCCGCGAAGTACTTTGGTTTGTTCACTAAACCCTTTACACAGATCGTTGTGTATGGACTCCAGATCAGGGTACGAACACGGGATGCCGTCCCACCGTCCCGGTGGCCCCCACGAAAACGCACACCGTGGTGTCCACTGTCGACGCGGTTGACGACAGATCGTCACACAGAATCCGTACTCGTCATAGCCGCTATCGACATACCATAGTCACGGTCACCCCTGTTCACATGCAACCTCGCGAAGGACGCAAAAAAAGCCAGATCGGCGGCCGCATCTTTGGCTGATGCGCTGACACCCTATCATCGGAGTACCGTCCTCAAACGCTGACAACCGCCTGGTCAAGGAGACCACACGTCACAGATGACAGCGTTTTTGCCTCGAACCAGAATCCATCGCCTAATGTTTTAATTGAAAAGCGACGCCTTGCACGCAGCCAAGTTTCCACCTCTAGACGTCCGCTCGACATGTTTGCTCGTTTTACCCCCATGTTCATCGTACTCATCACCATGATTGGCGCCGTCGCTGCAAAGGGCGGACCCACGTTCTGCTCGGAAATGTGTTGCAAGAACGCCTGGCCCGTACGTCGTGATTCGTCTGCTCTTCTCGAACCATGCTGACGTGTGGCGCGACCACAGGCCTCTACTGGCTGGCAGGGATCGTCCTGTACGCCCATCGCGGCCGGTGGAGCGTGTGCCCATACCAGGCTTTGCTGCTTTGACCCCGTGAGTACCCTATTCCTCACGCTCTCTTTCCCTCGCAACGATAATTGTTCGACGCGTGACGTGTACAGAACGGCACCTCGTGCGCTGATCCCAACGTCACTTGAGTGCGTTGCTCGTACCTGAGTCTTTACCGAGAGGGAGAATCTACATAGCCTGTCGTGGAATCTGTCGTGTTTCCACCTCCTGGGTTCCAACGATTCTGGGGGGCCGTCCGTACCTCTATTATACCTTTTCATGCTCCACGCGTTTGGAATTTGTTTATGTGCATATGTATATACCCTCGGTGCCGTTTTCCGGCGCGGTGCTGTCCTATCCTATGAACGTTGCTCTCGGTTCGACCTCCTCGTGCACCTCAAAGGCCTTGCTGGCGTTGCATTGCACCGGTCTGGTTCGACCTAGGATGCAGTTCCCAAGTCACTCGCACATCATCAACAGGCCCTGCCGGCTGCACGCAGTCAAACATCAGAAATTTGAATCTTGCAGAGTCAATCCACGATTCGGAGGATATGTGTGTCTGAGATGTCAGATTTGAGCTCAAGCGCTCAAGCCCGGGCCGGATGCAGAATCAATCCGATCAGACCAGCCAGCGGATGACATCAGTGACACACCCCGACACCCCGACAGCAACACGACTTGGCACATCCACCCCGATCAAACAATATACGAATGCACGCAGTGCATATGATTACATGATTACCATATGATGTACAAAAAAAGATGATGCAGCTACATCGATCAACTCGACTAGATACCCCCCACATACGCGCGCGCGGTGCTATTTTTAATCGCCCCGCGTTAATGCATCATCGCCCGCTCTCCGCCTCCCTGTCCGGCCGTCTCGTGCAAGAGCACCACACAGACCGCAGTCACGAGGTACACCACCACGCTCGCATACACCGGGAAAGAGCGATCGATAAAGAGCAGCATACCACCCAAGAGTGGAGCGATCATGCCACCTCTGGAAAAAAAGCCAACGATGAGCTAGACCGTCAAGAAAGGTTCGGAGACGTACATTCGAGAGAGGGCCGATGCGATTCCACACACCGTCCCGCGTACTTTGGTGCCAAAGATCTCGGGGGTCCACCTACGATACCGTTCAGTCGCTCGATCCGCAAACGTCACTCGGGGACTTACCCGTACAAGACCGCATACATCGTCTATCCATCCATACATCAGTAAGCCTCTTGAAAAGGCGTCGAATCGCAACCCACCGTGGAACTCAAACTGATCCCGACCGAACTGACGCGAACTAAAAATGGACTCTCGACGAGGACAAAGGCCATGCAAAAGAAGGCTGTCATGAGGGTTGTGCCTGCCAACGAACGTCGCCGTCCGAGCGCGCTTTCGACCATGACCGCCCCAAGCTACGTCCGTGCGTGAGTCAAACGTGCTCTCAGGACGAAAAATGGGAGGATGACATACAAGCGCACCCGGACATCCACCCAGCGTAAAGATGACCACGTCCCATAGATTATCCTCGAGCGACTTCGGGGTCGAATCCCCCCTCGACCCCGTCTCCAACAGTTTTGGGTAATACACGTTGAACATGGTGTAGGCTGATGTGATGGTTTGGTGATGTGGACAATCCTTTGATCGCGTGTGACGTACCGAGTGACATGAAAAACCACACACCCCACATCAACAACGTTGTCCGACACCACTCGGGACCTAATACCATCCCTACGCGGTCAAGCCATGCCACCAAGGGTCGCTTGATCCACCTGGGAAGCACACCCCCAAATCGCCTCTGGAACGCAACCGAGGAACGTCGGGAGTCACGTGATCGCGAAGAATGATGACGTGTATGCGGAAGCTTCGTCTCGTCATTCAACGCATCTGGACGGGACGACGAGGGGATGTCCCCGATGGAAATCACACTGAGCCTCCGTGGGGGGTATTCCTCGACGGGCGTCACGAACGAATGGGAATCGATCGAAGTGGGAGAGTCACTCGTAGATTGATAATCTTTTACGCCTTCGTCCCTTGTTGATGGGTCGCTGGATGCGCCATTGCTCGTCGTATTCCCGTCTGTCTCGTGAATAGGACGCGTGTCTTGTGAAGAAGGGAGGAAAGGCTCGCGTTCGTCAGACCCATTTGAGGGAGGACGAGGTTCAGGTGGCCGTCGGTCGTCTACATCTTCGAGGTCAATAGTAATGTCGGATCCATTGAAACGAGAGATGAGTTGAAGGGATTCTAGAGCTTCTTGATGTCGGCCAGCATGGACGAGATACCGCGGTGACTCGTGCAACCGGAAGAACAGAATACGAGCGAGGAACATTGATAGCGTCTGTACAGATGAATGGATACAAATGCTCAGCACGACGGGCTGTACTTACGATGAGACCAAGACAGACAAGCACGTACTGCCAACCATTATTTCCCGTGGAGGGACTGCAAGGCTGATTTCGTGAACATGAACGGCCAGGAAGAATAAAGAGAGCAACGATCGCTGAAAGGACAGATCCGAGGGAAAAGAAAACAGAGAGAGCAGTGACCAAGTACTGTTTTCCTTTTGGCATGTGCTCAAGAAGGAGTGTGCCATCTGTCGGCATAGAACCCTGGACAAGGCAGCAGCACAGTTAACGGGTGTATGACATGGGACGACGACGAACGCACCCCAACGGCGCTACCAAGAAAGAAGAGCAGCATGCACAGGCTCCAAAACGAGCTTGCGAATGATGCGAGAATGCCGAATACGGCAGTGAAAAAAAGGGTGGCGTTAAAAGCGGCACTTCGACCGACGAGGTCGGAACAGGTTCCCCATCCAATAGCACCGACCATCATGCCCGCAAACATGGATGATGACAGCGTCCCGATGTAATTGTCGGGAACTGCAAGTATTAGTCGGGAATGAGTCAGCTATGCTGAGCGGAGGGTGCACCTGAGTAGTGTTGCTGTACGCGCGGAAGGATTATGGAGACAGTTTGAATCCACATCTGAGCGACAAGTCAAGGGCGCCGAGGGTTTGTGGTGGTCAACTCACGTTGTCTGCCATCCAGCCTGGAGACAGAGCGTCGAGATAGTAGCATTTAGGATGATGCGGTGTCAGTGAGGGCAAAATACGCGCTCACCGAATCCACATAACGACAGGAGTGTCCACTGGTAGCTCCCTGAAGGACGAGTGAAGATGAGGGATGAGGCGGACAGGAAGCACGTACCCATTCCGATGCGATCTATAGTTTTGTCTAGCGGTGTTCGGCCATCATATTCCGAATCGTCCACGAATTCATCTGCGACTTCGACATCGTCCATGGTAGTGTAACTCGACCTGTTAATTTGGGTAGTCCAGAATCCAGAGGCACGGGGGGAGAGGGAAGCCATGCAGCCGATTATGGGTCCTTATAAGTCACGGAATGGCACTGAGTTTACGCGAGGGACGTGAGACAAGTCTGTGGAGCGCTGAGTTGTTGGTCAATCGGGTTTGCGGAGGATTACGCAGTGTCGATTGCCAAATACAGGCACTGCAAGAGACACAGGAAGGTGGCGAAACAAGAGAGCACTCCGTTTTATGCTTGGATCATGTCGAGATCTCGTTTTGGACCAGTCTGAGGAATCCGCATCCAAATTATGTACACGACTAGCTATAGGCAGGAAGATCTGAATCGTCCACCAGAGTCCGCGGGCCACTCAGTCTGCCAACGTGGCCGTCCAATCTCCAACCCCACTCGTTGCCTGGCAGCCACTTGAAAATATCTCCGCCAAAGTTGACCGTAAACGTGTTCTCCCCGTCCACTCCAATAGCAGCATAAACATCGCGATCGTCACCGACATACAGCCCCTTGAACGCGTCTGGCACGAGGCGTCGACCATTCAAGGTGAAAAACAGGGTACCACCGGTGCCGAACTCGTAGCCGCATCCGATGGTGTCGCCCACAGCCGGAGCTCGACCACCAACAGCCTCCCAGAAACCCGACTCTTGGCCCCCGTCCGAGTTCTCGTAAAACTTGCGCATGTCATCCAGGTGCAGGGCCGCACTCAACCTGTGCCACCCTGGAAGTCTGAAATGGGGGTAGGGTCGGCAGACCGTTCCTGGAAAGAGATAACGTTGAGTTGTGCACCACGCCGATTGTTGTGCCGTCACCTATTGCGATAAAATCATCGACCCCGTTCATTTTCTGGATGGTCAACTCAAAGTATACGCCCCTATCACGTGCTGGTGGGCGGTAGTAGAGACCGCTGATCAAGGGCAGATTACTGATCAAACAGCAGTCCTTGCATCCCTTGGTCGTCTCAACCTTGGTGACGACGCCCGTACCGCCGGCGAGCTTGCTCTGGTTGTGTATCGTACCTTGAAAAGTCTGTCGCTGCGTAAAGGATGGATCGGTGATGTGAAACTCGAGTCCCCATGCATTGCAACCCTCGCCGGCGATCCTGTCGATGTCGCTGGAGGGTAACAATCTAGAGGGCTCGACTGCATGCCGCGAGCAGAACGAATTCGCTCTTCCACAGTCTTCCGCCGATGCTTCATTGAATCTTCCATGTGCATAGGATTGCTCAGGAGCAGATGTCCATGGAGGAGGCGACGGTGGCCGATTGGTACGGTGTCTCAGCCAGGACATTCTCGAAGTATGGTAGCAGGGTAGTCGCATTCACGTGACTCTTGACGCTTCGAGTTTCCTGCCAGGCTGCCACTCGCTTCTCTTTCATCCACCATGTCCACCACTCCCCTCCCCGCCTCCGGATACGCCACCCCACATTCCGCCGCCTCCTCCTCCACATCCCTCCCCTCGACGACCTCCAAAGCACCCTCCAAACCAAAGCCCGTCAACGTCTTTTCCAACGACGGCTCCTTTCTCGAACGGTTCCAGCGCAGCAGACTGGTGAGCAAAACCTCGCCCACCGCACCGCTCGAACAACCACCTACCCCCCTTTTCCTCCCTTGTCTGACGCGCACAGGAAGACGACGATAGACGGAAAGCCGAAGAGGCGCTTGCAAAGTCGGTCGCTTTCTTCACCTTTCCCCTTTTCTTTCTCTCTGATCGCACTTGGTACTGAAATCGCCTTTGCGCGTCCACCAGGAAGAAACAATTCGCAGATAGATTTGTGCGTGCCTCGTCCTCACCCCACACTCACCCTCACCCTCACATACAGAAAAACCGGGGCAAGCGACCACCACCTGATTCTCCCCGTGCAGTGACGAGCACAGATCTCGACAACGACAACCCTGCCAAGAAACTTAAACTGGATGATGCACTGCCACAAGGTCCGTCCGTTCTTTTCCCCATCGCGTTCGCTCACCCCTTGGGCCATCTAGGTTCGGAATACCAAAAATGGGTACGCGATCACGCAGACCGCGTTCTCAAAGATGGCGGTACGGGCGTTCGCCCGTTGGTCAAGTAATCCTATCCTCGATGCTCCCAAGCCGATCACAGTAAGCGATCCCCTTGTTTCACCATGTATGCGTTCAAGCACGGGTGACTGACGGCGTAGCGAATCAAGTTTGACTAGGTACAGGTTCGCTCTTTTCTTGTCATGGTGCTCGGCGATGATGGTGCCCAGGCTTTGTCGCGCACTTGTCTTGCGCATGCTTATATGTATACCACCGTTATCCATCGTCTAATTCAGTTTATGTTGATGGCAAACGTTGATCGCGAGCTCTCTTTTGATTGATCAAGAGATGGATATCCGCGAACACATATTTTACACAGTAAAGCGAAGCGGTGAGATATACATAGTAAGCCAGAAACCAAGACAACGGTCTCAACGACGCCAAAAAGAAAGAAAACCCATGTACAGTAAATAGTATGTATGTCATGCCTCGAGTACCCGGTACACCTATCGAAACGCGTCAGCTAAACATGTCCACCCGACACGCAAAACAACCTCACCTTGACCTGCCCGCTCTTCAAATCCTCCAACCGATAGGTGACGTTCTCCACCGTCTGCGTCGCCCTCGGTGTCAGCGCACCGTTCTTCACGCGGGCCAGCCGTCGAAAGACGGAGGACAGACTCACCTGTTGTCCAACATGTTGGTTAGCCTGCCACACTCTCACCTTGCTCTTTTTGCCATCAAACTCGCTCACGATCCCCACCAACGGTCCGCCCTTGCCCGAGGTGGTGGTGCCAACGGTCTGCGTGTACGGGTGCAGACCCTTGTGCCCCTTGAGCTTGGCGTCCCAAAATGCAATGACGTCGCCCGGCAAAATGTCCGACACGCGGCGCTGAACTGCATTGCCCGTTTGTGCGTACACCACGTAGCCCCAGTCGTCATCGTCGTCCGCGCCGGGACGCGCCACCCCAGACACCTGTGCCAACACCGCACGCACGAACCCGGCGTACGAGCCGTCCCCCACGAGCGCCCGTTTTGATTTCTCAAATAGCGCCGTCGCGGTTTCGACCACGCGTACCCCTGTCTTGCCCCAGATCGCCATCAGCTCGTCCGTCGTCCGCTGGGGCTGTTGATCCAAGCTCCTTCTCCCGGATCCCGAGCCCGAGCCCGTGCCCGTGCCCGATCCAGAGATGGACACCGACGTCGACGACGGCATAACGACCTTGCCCGACGCACATCGGGACCCAGGAGGCGAGAATGAAGGCGCTGGAACGTGCACCGCTGTCGAACCCTCGGACCACCCCGACAACGTCATCTCCGACGCCTCTCCAAACTCTGCACCCTGCGGAATGGACGGCAACTCCCACTGCGCACTGCTCGTCAACGCCTCGGGCGGGTCGATCGCAGACGGCGGAGGTACGGGCGGTAGCACGATCTGGCGTGTCGAACCACTGCGCGTCGATTTGGGACGGAGTGGCGGTGCGGGCGAGTCGCCTTCGTCCAGGTACTCGGCTTCAACCATGACGTACTCGGATTGGGGATGGAAAGCGCTCTGAGAGACACATCCAGAAATCGTGGGCGTCTCGCCAGGACTCGACTCGTCCAAGGACGCCTGTCTCGAACTCGAAGCCGAGACAGACCCCGCAGTGGCGCTTGGCCGCCTCCCCAGCAACGCCGTTGGGATCGTTGGGACCGGAGGCCGGCCCGGGGGAGGCGAACGGGACATCATACGCGGCGGTGGGGTCGGCAACGCCTCCGCAGAACGAGCAGATTCCTCCGCATCAGAGTATCGCACTTCCTCGATCTCGCTCTCCTCCGCCTCGACTTCCACACCATCATCCGACGACCTGCGACTCCCTCTCCCAGCTTGCTCCAATCCCTGTTCGACCGACACTTCGACCGGCGGAGGTGGTTTGCGAGTGGGTGGGGGTCTCTGTAGAGGCGCAGGAACGGGAACAGGTGGCACGGTGTCCTCGCTCTCGCTGTCCTCTTGCCTCGCTACGACTCGTCCGGCAGGCAACCCCGTAGGAGGGAGCATCCCAAGTCGTATGCCCCCCCTCCCCGCCAACTTGGCCGCGAACCGGTGCCTCCTCACAACCTCGTCCTCATCCTCCCCTTCTCGAGGTCCGTCTTCCTCCTTTCCCTCGAATTCTGGCTCATCAGGGGGAATCGACGTCGGTGGGGGAGCGGGGGGCAGAGGGGGTCGAGAGAGGGGATTCATCGGTGGCGGTGCCCCGAATCGGATACCCCCTAAACGCGCCATGCGTTCTGAAATCGCGCGACGACGCGCAGACGCTTCGTCCTCTGGCTGAGGCACGCTCTCTGACGATTCCTCTCCTTCGACATGTTCTACTCGATCGAGGTCAGAAGCAGGAACGGCCTCGCAGGTACACACGCACCTTTCTCATGTTTCCCTGGCGCTACTTGTTCCTCTACGGCAAGTGTCGTAATTATGGGGGGCGTGGCGGGCCGATAGTGGACTAGTCGAGGCGACGTCGGTACCAGTGGCGGCGAAGACGGCGTCTCCACCAGAGGAACTGTCGCGCGCACACTCGTGTGTCTCGAGGGTGGCGGTATCGACCGCCTAGGACGGGGCGATGGCGCGTCCTCCGTCATCGAACCTAACCAAGCAATCAGCCAAGCACGCCTCAACATTCAATGCCATGACACATACCACTCCTGCCAGGAGGCGGAACAGGTCGAGGCGGTATATCCGGCGACGGTGGACATTCCTCTTCATCCACTCTCAATGCCTGAAAAGGTGTCTTTGGTAGCGGCGAGAGCGGGGGCGACGATGGCGGCATCGGCTTGGATCGGAGGTTGACCGGCGGTGGCGCCGGGATAGGTCGCACAATGAGTGGGGGTGGTGTGTCATCCGCTTTCGCCTCGTCCTTGGACGTGTCGTGATCGATCTCGGCTGTCATACTACACGCTAACAGATCGTCTGTATCTCCCTTTAATCTGCCTTTTTGTGCTTCCGCCTCGAGAGAGGCTGTGCCTGATACATCGAGAGCGTCCGCTTCTTGTGTGGAAACAGTGCTTTGTGCTTGTCGGGCCACGACATGAACCGAATCGTGTTCGACCGGTTGGGCTTCAGAGAACCCATGCCTGTCACCTTGCTCTTCGGCGTACGACGCGACTGCACGTTCGCCTGTCACCAAAACGAAAGGAAAAGCGTCTACATTAATACCCAGATCCTACGACACGATACACGACAAAGAAAAAAGGGGGAGGGAGGGAAATCAAGATTTACCATCACGATGGGCTGGCCCTCGATCGTCGGAGTCGACCTTGGCATTGTCTTGGCCGGCCTCGACGTGGGGCTCAGCAGAGTCGTGTTTGATAAATTGAATGACACCGCGTCTTGCTGGAAAAGTAGGTGGAGAGGGAATAGTCTCCCCGAATTCCTCTGTATCCACGTTGACTTCGTCCTCGACATCAAGCGGTGCTTCAGATAGGGGTAGTGCCGGCTCGCCGAGGGATTGACGCGATGGGGCTGGAGGGGGCACAGCAAATGGGTTGTATGTGCCCAGGTGGGCTATCGTAGCTGCAATACGCTGACGACGCGCTTCCTCTGCCTCCTCTTCCTCGACAGCCTTAGGAGGCTGCTCCGAAGACTCTCCCTGGTCATCTGGAGCGGTACGCATCGACTTCGCTTCAACATGGCTACCTACAAGCTCCTCTTCCGCTTCCTGTTTCTCGGGTTCCTCGACAGGCTTGTGGAACGTCTCAGTGGAGGCAGGAGGGGGGATCGAGCGCTGTTCAGCTCCGGCTGTGATATCCAGATGTTGGTCATAGTTTGCTTCAATAGCCTCGGCTACTTCTCCAATTTCCTTTTGCGAATCTCCGGTGGCGTCATAGGCGGCGCGATCGGCACTCGGGGAAGGTTCATCTATGATAGGAGGTGACCGAACAGTCACGCTCTCTGTTTCTTCAACGGGAGGCTCGGGTAGAGCAGTTGTGGGTGCGTTCTTGGACACTTTCTTGCGGGGAGGAGCGGGCCGGCGTGGACCTATAGGTACGGGCATCGAAGTTGGAGCGCGCGTGGGCACAGGCGGGGGTGACTCAGGTTCGTCCTTGCACTCTGAGGAATCAAACGAGATGAGCAGATGAAAATAACGGATATTAAGTGCACCTACCTGTTTCGGCGACGGCCCCAGGAGCAGGGTGTGCGGCGGCTGGCAAATCATGAGGTGACGTTACCAAAGCTACACAGGTACCACTGTCAGCAATCGCAGATAAAGCGTTATCGGTGATAGCACCTTCGTTTGGTTCCTTGATAACGGCTGGTTGATCTTCATGCATCTCTTCCTTGGCTTCGGGAGCGGGTGGTGCAGGCTGGGATTTGCGTACGACGGGTTTAGGAGCAAAGGTGGGAGGACCCATGCCGAACCTGGCACCGCCAAGACGGGCCATACGAGCTGCGATCGCAGCTCTGCGCTGTCTTTCCTCCTCTTCTGGGCTAGGATCCCCGCCATCGCCCTCTTGAGCGACCGTATCACCGTCACGATTTAACGCCTCTTGGTTCTCAGGTGTTGGGCTGGCTACCGCACGTGGTGGAGGCGACCTCGAGGCCTCACGACCACTTGTATCCACGCCGGCGATGTCATCCCTGAGCTCGTCCTCCGGGGACACAGGCGCAGGTACTGCTGGGGGGGCCTTCCACTTGGGGCGCTCCACGTTGGGCTTGGGTGCAACTGGGGGTGGTGGGCCGCCAAAGGCGCCCTTTCCTTGCAGCGCAGCCATGCGTTCCTTGAGGGACCCGCCACGCCCGATGCTCTCCATCGCATCGGAAGCAGACATGCCACCCGCGGTCGTGGGTTTGCGGTCGCCAGACTGCACATTGTCGGGCGACGTGGGGGGCGACGGCGGCCTTGGTTTCCACTGGAGACCAGTTGGTTTGGGACGGACTGGGCCAGGGGGAGGACCTGAAGTACCCTTGGTCTCGAATGCGGCGATCCTGTCGCGCAGGGAGCCTGGCTTTGGCTTTGGAGGAGGCGATTGATCAGACATGAGATGAAAGTTGGGTTCAAGGATGGCGATGGGGCGTGCTCAACATGCTCGACATGCACTACATCCGTTTCTCACGCTCAGACTACTACAACTCGAACTAGTTTTCCCGCCACTGGTATCCACACCCAGCACATCTAGAAAACGCGGTGAGAGGTCTGTACAGAACGACAGCGGAGCTGTGGGTACCGGTAGACTGTCGTCTGTTAGACTCGGACGATGTGCAGACTGTAGGCGACGTACAAGTAGTCATTGGTTCATCAGCAGACCTGATCTGCAACTGATAGAAATACGCTCTTCGATGGTTGCATTTATCGCACATCGCTGCACAGGCATGAGCGACGCTGAGCCATGAGCAGGAGACGCACCGTCGGTCGCATCGGCGTGCTTCCACATTTCATCGCCGCCCAAAACATCGTCGACTGCTTTTTGCTTCATCCTCGTACGTGAAGTCATCTGCGGGTCGTTAGCAGACGCTTGACGACGTCCGTTAGCGCCCACCTGCTTCGAAATCGGGAACTCGTATGCGCAGGTGTTACAGGCCCATTTGTTGTAACCTGTCTCTGACGAAATCACCAGCAGATTTGCACATGTCGGACAGAAGAGCATGTCAAGAAAACTCAGTGATGGCTCGGAGAGGTTGGTGCCGTGCAACTTTTGGTTGAGCTTGAAAATCAACTTCGTTCTGCAGCACTCGTGAACCTCACATACCTAGGATGACTTTGGACGTCTAATCTATCCTACATCTTCCAGTTATCTCGCAGGTGTCATATTGACCATTGGGACTTGTGTCTTCTAGCGCAGAATAAGCCCCTATACGAGCCCTATATAACCCGGGCCCTTCAAGCCCCTAAGGCTCTTTCTCTCTTTCCGCTTGCCCACATCGTTTACCAAAGCTTGCACTACGCTACTAGATTACCACCCTGATATCAAAGGACCTGAACGCTTTGAAAGCCTTGAATATCCTAATATCTTGACAAACACCCGTCTACTCTGTTATTCCCAACATTCTCGTCAGCCCGAGCACCGGCGAGCAACATGTTCGTCCCCGGCGCTCTCGATGCTCGGAGTAGTCTTCAGGTGGGTCCCCAAAGCTGCAAGCCATTCTCAATCCACTCCAATGTGTGCGTTGGAGACTTGATTGCGATAGTTGGTATGTCTCTCTTACTGTCGTCTATCCATCATCTTAGGGGTCCCTCTCCTATTCGCAGTTTGCAGCATCGCTGGTGTTGGGTTCTTCTTCTGGGGTATTCATGCAATCCGCAAGATGCGCGAGCCCTCCCCTTTTGACGAGGAGGAGGACAATGGTAAGAATGCTCTGCTTCCATCGCCCTACCAGTACTTGACCTCGGCGTTCAGAGCAACCCAATGGCGAGGATCCAAGGCTCGATCCCTTCTACATCCCATATGCCTTTGACGAGCACGGCGTTCCTTGGAAACCCAACGCTGCGGAGCGCGTGCGGATCCGACTGGCTTTGTCTGAGCCTGAAGAGCCCTTCTACAGGCCACCAGCCCCTATCTCGACTAACGCCTACGATGCGCAAGGTGCGATGACTACGCCACGCATGCCCCCGCGTGCAGGTGGGCAGTCCAAGAGGACGTCCTCGCGCCGTTCCAGCCGTCACGCTTCGCCCATACGAGATGGAGCTTATGGCGAAAGGTACGAGTACGGGGTGAACGACGAATACAGAACTTATGGAGAAAGACATGAGTACGGGGTGAACGATGAATACATCAGGAATGTCAGCCCCTCGCGTGCGAGGGGTTCGCCGCCGCATAGGCCGCAGAGCGGTCACAGATCTCCGCAGTCCATGGGACGCATGAACGAGGACCCCATCATATATAATGGGTATGCATACTACTAAGTGTTCTGAGATCTACTGTATACTACCTATACCTAAGTATACGTGCTTGTATCTAATATCGAAGCAGATTAATGCAAGGTCTTATGATCAGTATTGATGTGCGGTCCACGGGAAGGCCGCCATCGACGGCTACTGTCCGCTATCCGAAGAGTCACTCGCTTGGTCACTAGTTGTTCACCTTCAGCGCGTTAAGGGCAGTGGGGGGTCAGAGGTGGCAGTGTAGATAGATTAGTCAGCAGACCAGTCGCGAGCCGGTCGTCGTGTTCATCCATCCTCATCATCACCATTCACTAGAGCGCACCCTCGGTTGGCTCTCCACTGGACTCAAGGAAACCATTCGAACCGAGAAGCTTGATATGGCTGTCAATGCAGTGAACCATCGTTCTCCGCGTACTGGAGCCCGGACCCCCAAGGTCTTGTGACCAGCTGCCATCGACCTGCTATTGTCGGCTATCCGGTCCGGAGAGTCGCTCCCTTTAGCACGCTACCTCGTCCGGCGTGACTGGACGCGCGGCCAGGGCAACCCCGAGAAGAAGCTTAATATGCCGTGAACACTTTGCGTGATGGAATCCTATATATAAGTAAGCGCCTGTTTCCTTTACCCCTTCTCCCTCAGTGACCACCATGGCCACTTTCTCTGGTCCTACCACCCGCCTCTTCAGCCAGCGAGAGGTGACCGGAGAGGTCCTTTGTTTCTCGTCCTTTCAAATTGTTGGCTCACCCCTTAGACAGGGCGGTCTCATCACTGGAACAAACCCTGCAGCGTTTACAATCGCAGATCCTCTGAGGTTATGGATCGTCCAAGCCGGTAAGCAGCCCGCACTAAATCCCCCTTTGCCTCCTCAATGCCATCCAGCTGTCATTATCGTAATGGCCGAGCTACTCTCCCTTGGCCTTCGCAGGATCAGACAGCCAAAAGTCATCGCAGAGGTGCTCGGCGGCGTCCTCCTAGGTATTTGATCAACGTCCCTATCTCTTCCCTGCTCACATCGTTTTTCACCAGGCCCGACTGCACTAGGGATGATCCCGGGCTTCACCGAAAACATCTTTCCTGATGCGTCCCTCCCGTACCTAACCCTTGTGGCTGATATCGGTCTCTGCCTCTTCCTTTTCCTCGTTGGTCTTGAAATCGACACCAGCGTCGTCATGCACAATGCTCGCATGTCGGTCATCGTATCCTTGGCTGGCATCGCTCTTCCCTTTGGTCTCGGCAGCGCCTTATCCATTCCCTTGTACCACCACTTCATCAACCCTTCCGTCCCCTTCATCGACTTTATGCTTTTCACAGGGGTGGCATACTCGATCACCGCATTCCCCGTTCTCTGTCGTATCCTCACGGAACTCAATTTGCTTGATACGCACGTCGGTATCATCGTCCTCTCCGCCGGCGTCGGTAACGATGTTGTCGGTTGGACATTGCTGGCTCTGAGTGTCGCGCTCGTGAATGCCGGCTCTGCCCTGACAGCGCTATATATCCTGCTCGTCTGCATCGCCTTTACCATCTTTCTCTTATTTCCTGTCAAATTCGTCATGAGCTGGTTAGCGCGCAAGACGGGTAGCACAGAGAATGGTCCCACCATGTTCTACATGACTGTGGTCATGCTTCTCCTTTGGGCTTGTGCCTTCTTCACCGATAGCATCGGTGTGAACGCCATCTTTGGTGCGTTCCTTGCCGGACTTGTGGTCCCGCGAGAGGGTGGCCTCGCGATCACCCTCACAGAGAAACTTGAGGACATAGTCTCGATCGTCTTCCTTCCGCTCGTACGTAATTCATCTTGGTCATCAGTCCAATTTTCAACATTGTCACGGAAAGTACTTTACGTTGTCTGGCTTGAATACGAATCTCGGATTGCTGGACGATGGTCAGCCCCCTCGAACTTATTTTGCGCGGTTGTTGACATTCCCCTGCCCTGATTAAGGTATTACCTGGGCATTCACCATTGCTATCATCGTGCTGTCCTTTTCTGGAAAATTTGGTGGATGCATGATTGCGTCCAGATTGGGCGGTTGTAGCTGGCGTGAATCAAGCACGATCGGTGCGCTGATGAGCTGTAAAGGGTTCGTTACCAAGCACTCCCGCACCATTCCTCTCGCTCACCTCTTTGCTAGTCTGATCGAACTCATCGTCCTGAACGTGGGGCTCCAGGCGGGTATCCTTTCGCAGAGGGTCTTCTCCATGTTCATCCTCGAAGCACTCACTTTGACGTTCATAACCACTCCTCTCGTGACGATACTCTACCCGCCTGAGCGCCGTGTTCGCATCGGTACGACTGTGGCAGGCGTGGAAGGCGATGAACGTGGACGACATGACGATCAAGCATCCGTCATGATCAATGAAGAGCAACCTTGGCGCCATCGGTTCACGGTCGTACTCGACAAACTCGATCACATTCCGGCTGCGATGGCGCTCACACAGCTCGTCCTTCCGCCCCGCGTCCCCTCGTTGGATGCCATGTCGGCCACGACCCACCCCGACACGATCGATAAGCTCAAGATGACCGACGTCCGCGTGGACGCGCTGCAACTGATCGAGCGCTCACATCGGACGGCCATGATGAAATCGTCGGCTGCTGACAATCTGATCCACACGGATCCTGTACTTGGTATATTCCGGATGTTCGGCGAGCTAAACGAGTTGGCGGTCACGACGTCGCTGTCGGTCGTTCCGCATGACGAATTCGCTCACAGAGTTGCGGAGCACGCGCAGACACATGGGTCCCACTTCATTCTACTCCCGTGGATTCCGCCCACTGCTTCGACGGTCGTCGATACGTCTGACCCAGGTACAGGCGGGACCGGAGGTGGGGGAACGCCCAAAGTCACCAAGAGTGACCATAACCCGTTCGACATCCTCTTTGGCAGCACTTCGGGGAACAGATCGGACCAATTCGTCCGAGGCGTGTTTGCGCAGAGCAAGACCGACATCGCCTTATTCATCGACACGGGCGATCGATCTGGCGCGCGCGTCGGGGGGTCTATGCACATCTTTTTGCCGTTCTTTGGGGGACCGGACGATAGGCTGGCGCTTGATTTCGTGGTACAACTTTGTCTAAATCCGAAGATGACGGCGACGGTAGTGAGAATGGTGAAGCGGGAGGGGCCGGTGGACGCGGGCTTGGGCGTGGGAGAAGGATTGGAACGACTGTTGGCGGTGCATCTCGAGGACAAGGTGGATGTGGGTGGGCTGGGGGGTACCACGCACAGTGACGGACTTACAGTGACCTCGGTACGTGTGCTGCGATGTTATTTGTTGGGGCGGAGTGATGTTGATCGCTTTGCTCACAGACGATCGGTTTTCCGGATACAGTTTACGGTCAACCAACGACCGAGATGTGTCTCCAGTCCAAAACAGCTGACGAGCTTGCCTGGTCAAAATACACCACCCCGACCGACACCACCAACGCCGACAACCGCGCCTTGCGCTACGCCCTCGCGCGCATCCAATTTTCCGACGCGCACACGCCGGTGCCGCTACACGCTGCGCTGCGGCACTCACGTACGCTCCGGGAGACTTCGCCTCGCCTGTTGGTCGTCGCTGGCCGGTCAAGGCGGCTCGCGAAAGAGAGCCACCATGAGGAGATGAAGCTCGTGTTGGAGACATATCGACCGGGGGTGCGACTCGAGGGGATGCGAAGGACGATTGGGGATGTCGGGACCGCGGTGGTCGTGGGTGGGTCGGCGAGCGCGGTGGTGGTGTTGCAGGCTGCCAACGTGGCTTCGAGTTAGGTCCACAGGGGTGTGGTGAGACTAGGATTCGGAAGGGACGGATGTCGAGTGCTGGAGGCTGCATTCCTTATACCCCCGCTTCCAGGAGCTCGTTCGCATAGCAACTGATACCATACATCGAGTATACTAATCATCCTACTCTGTATTATACTTGGCTTGCTCCCGCGCCGGACAGCCAGTCGGCCGGTACTACTGCAGGTGTGTGGGCGAGTATACGCATGCGTGGTACCGGTCGATCGGTATGTAGGTTCAGGTGCGAGTAAGTTGGAAGTAATGGTAACCTCCTTGGTGGAGGACTGTCCACTGATAACCTCGCCTCCATTCAAATCATGCTGGATCACCCCGACACCTCCTTTCGCCGTATTCAGTATTATCCACGCCAATTACCGGTACCTATTCCAACATTTACAAGCATTTGATTAATGCCCACGTACAAGTAACTGTCGTTTCCCCCTTAGGGTGGTAGTACACTTTCTACCAGCAGGTACTGTTGGAGGGAACGGAGCAGTCCGCGGGGGCGGATACGCACAACAAGGGTAACTTTCTGTGGTCCGCGCAGGATATATGCGTGCGCCGTCCTCGCCGTAGTATGACCAATGTAGTATTCGTACGCTCACAGCACACACGCTCAGGTGCCACTCACCTCCAAGAAGCACATGGGTGCATAGACTGATCGATTCTTGGGCAGAAATTTAATCTAGAACGTACCTACGGCAGGTATAAGGTGAGAAGTGTTGAACAGAGTCGTGTCGACAAGTTACAACCAGTGAGGTAACGGCACGAGGCGATTTCTGTGGGTCACGGTTCCGGGCAATCCGATGCGAGCAAGAGCACCGCGAATGAGTCTCGCAGGAAGGGCGACACGCTTGGTGTGCAAGAGGGCAATGAAAAGAGGAAGCTAGGTGAGACGGAATACACGTTATTCTAGCGCGTTTAGGTTGCTTCAGGACGCCTTACCAAGATACAGTGCGCGAGATAGGTTTGAAAGCATTGTCTTGCGCCCTAGACACTGAGTTTATCAGGAGTCAGACATGGAGAGTAGACAGGGAACGGACGCGATGATTCATAGTGCTACCACGAATAAAGACGTACGACCGAGCGGGTAATGCGACTGCGCCAAGAGAGGGTCGAGGAGCGGGAAGGAGGGGTCGAAGGCGACGGCAGTGCAAGACCAGTTTACGGTGACATCTGTGTCGCTCCTCTCAAGCTCCTCCCGCATAAATAATATGTTCGCTAAATTCAGGTAGGCCCTCTTCATTTTGGTTCCTCGTAGTCGCGCTTAGTTTGGTTGTCCAGCACGCTCGCGCTCGCGCTCGCTCTCCCTCTTGTCTCGGCCTTGACCATCAATCCCCTTACGGAAGCGACGACTGGAGGTACAGTGACGCTCACGTGGACGGCCATAACCACAGATCCTGCCTACTTCTCCATCGAGTTGGTCAACGATGCCTTCCACGACACCTTCGCCATCGCAAACAACGTACAGACCTCTCTCGGAACACTCACCATTACACTTCCACAAGTTCCAGTGACGTAGGTTATATGTCACTCGTCGCGTTGTAGTTGTTAATGTCTCTGGGGAAAATAGCGATGGCTACAGTCTTGAGGCTATTGCTACAAAGTACGGATTTCCATTTTTGGGTTCTTGGCTTGGCATCGATCCACTATTATCTTAGCAACGTCGACCAGATTTACTCTCATAGTGCCACCTTCTCCATCGGTGCTGCGAGCTCTTCCTCGTCCACCGGAACATCTAGCTTCTCGTCCTCCGCCACTGCTACTTCCACGTCAGTTCTTGTTTAGTGTCAAGTGAATGCGTTGGGTTGACGGTCATTTTAGGTCGTCCGGTTCCCTAACCGTCTCCACTGCCTCGGCGACTGCCATGACCCCGGTTTCGTCTGCATCCGCTACGGGAACCGCGGCTTCTTCTGGTGCTGCTTCCTTCAAGTTGGCTGGTGTTGCTCCCGCTGCGGCTCTCGTTCTTTCAGCAGTTGCTGGTGCCGCTATGGTCTTCTAAATTCCTTAATGCAAAAACTGGCCTGGGCAGCGCTCTTTTTTGTCCGGGCTATAATGAAGTTTTATTTCGTATACCGTTTTCTTCCTTGGTTTCTGTCGTTGTTGGCTGCGGTGTCTGGTGACATTTTATACGAGGGTGATTAACCTGCACTGCACGTATTTTTTCATTGGACGTTGTTCTCTCTTGGACGCTTGGACAGAATAAGTGCTCATTGATTTCAGCGCCTCTTTCCACCCTCCAATGGCCATTAATCATTTCCCAGGACCCAGGCCCTGTAGTTCTTACCTCACAATCCCATGTTTGCTCTCTTCATACCAACGCGAACCAAGCCATGCGAGGAACTCGATATGAAGGAATGTTAACCACACATTCGACGCTTTGAAATCAAATCAGTTCCTTCTCTGCGTTTACAGATTTGAGCTTTGAAGGATCTCGCGGGCTAACTTGAGACTCTACTCTACCCTGCTGACTTGGCCACGGTCTCTGCCGCGACCTCCCTCGACCCTTCGCTGCCCCTTCTTCCCGCTCCTCGATCCCTATCCCGGCAAAGCCACATCACCCCCTCGGTCGGTTGGACGGTTATGTCTTTACTAGTGGTAGTATGACATCCAGACCTTGCTTGCACTCGCCCGCTTCCCTATCCTCACTTGCCCTCCTTAAGAACTGCAATGGACTATCTCCTCATAGACGCCGTCAACGCTCTTCGCGCATCCTCCGCCGTATCAGCCGCACGCGCCAACAAGATCGAGCAAGAAATGGCCGACGCAGGCATCTTCCCACCCCCTACGAAACACCAAAAATCTCACCGCGACAGCGTTGGGAGCATGTCCTCACGCATACAAGCGGCTTCCGCAGACGACAAGGAAGACAAAGGCGTGCGGACTCGCTCGGAAGCCATTGAGCTCCATGTGGGAGGAAGTTTTGTGGAGAACAGCTTCTCTAGCCATCGGATCGAATTTGGTTCGACTCGATTTTCTGTTTTAATTACGTCGAGACAACCCCTGTTTGACGACTCTCTCGGCGCGATCAAGTTTGTCTGCAAGAAGCTCTGGGAACTTGTTGGGATAAGTAAGTAGACAATTTCCGGACGAATCATCGCGTCTGTTCCCTGTCTACTCTCTCTCCATGTCTCATTCCTGATAGTTAGAGTGTGTTTGGAAAGACAATACTTTCAACCCTATCTCGCGCATACCTTCTTGGCGAGGGGCCCTGAAGCTTTCGAAACGTGCCAGAATAGCATGCATTCCGTCTCACCTATAGATTCCTCCTACCACTGTCCTCTTGCACTCCATGTATGTCGCCCTTGCCGCGGAACCAATCCGTGGTGCTCAGCCCCGCATCGGATTTCACGGAACCATAACCACAGAGATAGCCTCGTTACCACACTGTATGGCTCTGTTCAACGTTGCAGCGGCTTTTCACCTCATTCATGCCGTAGGTAGTTCCGGATTAAACTGCCCGAGAATTCATAGGTCTACGCACCTGTGTAATCCTTGGATCTGTTATTATTCTCGCCGGTCGCTGCTTCATATTGGTACAAACCCGAACAGGGCCGGATCCTTTCACGGTAATGTTCGCTTTGGTATGCGAGGGGATCGTGTTGAATGAGATACAGGGCAGCATGATTTGACTGGAGGAGAGCCTGGAGAGGTTATCAGGGCTACAGTTCTCCCAAAGGAGTTCCCGATACTTTCAGCGTGTCAGACACACTTGAGCCTGCTGGCCTCTGAATTACCAGTGTCGATTTTGCCACTCACTAGCAGGTTCTACTAACTTGAAGGGTACGCCTCAGCTGCCTCCAAGTTTCTGTGAATTCAGTGCACATGGGGCCCAACTTGTGAACATGTTGTGCCGGAAGACATCATGTTGTACAGGCTTGTAGTAATAATGTTGTGTTCGCAGCCCATTAATGGTGTAGTCTGAGTCGACCTTGGAAGCGATTTGGGTTGCGAATCGTTGCTGCTTTCAAGAAAGGCTAATCGTACTGTCATTTCGTATTGTCGTAGTCATTGTCACTCGTCTCCGCTGAATTGGTTTCCGAGCTCTGCAGATACTACAGAGTGTGGTTGTAACAACAGGACCGCAGACGCCATGGCTAATTACGCTTCGGAGCTGGATTCTTGACTGAATGGAACGTGCCAGACTAGACGGTTCCGGACGGCGGTAGTCGTGACAATACAAAACTACCAGCGTGGACGGTGGTACACTACGACAACTTTCCAGTGGATATTCAATAATCGACGCCCGGTACTCGGTCCCACTGTATGCGGTTCAAAAACGCTGTGCTTATCGTTTCTGGAGACAACTAAGCAAATCTTTACTAGTAATATTGCACCCCGGCTGGGGCCAACGTGCAACTCCTCGCAGATACAGGATTAACACGACTACATGAATACAAGGCGGGAGGGATTATCAAAATACAACGACGGCAAAAAAAACATGCTTTAGTGTGCTCAGTAGGCAAGGACTGCACTACTGGCATTCTTCTGTGCCTGTTCAAAGGCTTTGCTCATTGAGAATTTCGGATGCGCCAGACTTCCAGTGGAAGACGCCCCACTGCACCTGCAATCGGTGTTATCAAGGAGGTAAAGGGTCGAATGATGCCAGAAACATACAGCAGCGTTCTGTACGGTGTTCTCCTTTTGCTCATTGAGAATGTCAGAGGTAGGGAAGAGCCAAAAGTCATAGTTGCCACCCCACTGCATGTGCAATCAATGACGTGAATGGGTCTATTGGTATCAGAAACATACACCACTGGCAGTGTTCTGTGCGGTGTTCTCCTTCTGCTCGTTGAGAATTTCAGAGGCGCTCTCGCACCAACTGATGATGCCCCAGGACTGCAATCGGAAAAGGGAAAGATCGGATGGTATCAGAAACGAATGAAGATGTTATAACAATAGAGACCCACAGGAGGCTTGGGAGCGACGGAGTTGGACATTGGAGGTGGATATAGCAAGATAAGCAGTGATTGTGTTCGAGGGACTGTTGGATTCGTATCGAC
>JBBPNN010000302.1:0-31111 GCA_038090935.1 Hortiboletus campestris
CAGTACCTCTGAGGCTAGCCATCCACTATCCTCATTCCCTGAGACATCCCTAAGTGTTCCACACTAGAGACATATCTTTGTTACCAACCTAGAACCTATCAGTGAGCATTTTCCACTGATATCATTATCCTTCTTGCCCCTGCATAATCAGGTTATCCCGATAATATTTTCCCGTGGTCGCCCTCTCTGACCACCTGTTTAGCTCACCAAGCCCTTCATTGGGGGCCGTTGTACAAGCACATTCACAAGCTCCACCACAAGTATTCGGCGCCCTTTGGCCTTGCTGCCGAGTATGCCCACCCTGCCGAGGTGTTCATCCTCGGCACCAGTACAATCACCGGACCCATCCTCTACTGCTACTTTACCCAGAACCTCCACATCCTCACTGTCTACATCTGGATCACACTCCGTCTGTTCCAGGCCATCGATGCACACAGTGGTTATGGTTCATCTCGTTTAACGTGTTCGAGAAGTGTTGTCTTATTTTTTCCACCCCCAGACTTTCCCTGGTCGCTGTAGCACATTGTTCCTTTCTGGTCGGGTGCTGAGCACCACGATTTCCACCACATGGCGTTCACCAACAACTACTCAATCTCTTTCTGGTGGTACGATCGCCTGTTTGGCACGGATGACAAATATTGTAACTACCGTCAACGTATTGCTGCGAGCAAGGTTGCGATGAAGGGCAAGAGCAAGGCTGAGCAGGAGGCTGCTGAGCGTCAACTTATTGCTGAGATCGAAGCAGAGGGTCAGTGCACAGGGGGTATCGCCGAGGGGTCCATTTCGGACAAGACAGTCAAGTGAAGGATGGGCTTATTGGGTGATGGGCCGTACGAGGGTCTTGGGTGGTTGGCGACCATCATCAACTGAATGCGGCGCGTAAAGCTGACATGTTTCTGCAAAACCATTGTATACTCGAGATGTGAAATACATGAAAACTGGATCTAAGCACTACCATCATGGTCTCAAGGGAATACCCACTTCCCCGAGTTGATGGCACTCAAATCGGCTACAATGTACTGCATGATCGTAAATGCAGTACCTGTCTTGATTCCCAGCCATTCTTCTAGATGAGAAGGCTGAACAACAGGAGGGCTGAGTTGAGATAAATGAGTGAACCCCTTATCCTTCAAAATATCCCCAAATGGCGCAAACATAACCTTATCTATGTTCCGTTGGTTGTGGTGATCAAGGAATCTGAACCAGGAAGTGATTTCTGGGATTTCGGATATGTCAACATTGATTCGAAATGGAGATGAAGAATGTGTGTTATTGCCAGATGAAGTTGCACCCTGAGACATGGGTGATACACTTCGGTCTCGCTGCAAGCCTTGCTGAGAGCCACGGCCTTCCAGTCTGCCACCAAAACCAGGTCCAAGTGGGTACCTCGCAGTCTGAGAGCCTTGGTACCCGGGGGGATTCCATGGTGGGTATACAAAAACCTGAGGGGGGGGCTGAACATAGCCGCCATATGGTCCACTCGGCCCCGAGAATCCCATTTGGCCCATTGGGTGGCCGAAATCCAGCTGCTGGCCACCGAAAGCAACGTTGGGAGCGATGCGAGTTTGAGGCTTTGCATCGTGGAAGTGGATCGAAGAGGGCTTGTCATCAACTGTTGCCGTTCCACCGATTATTTCTGCCGCCCACAATGTTATGTTACCATGGGTAAGCGAGTAGCAGACACTACCCCCTGCGGGGGAATAGCAATAGGTTTCCATGACAAGGACAGAATTCAGAGCCGGAAATCGTTGCATCTTTGTAAGTAGGCCTCTGATGAAATCCGAGAATGTCTCGGTACAGAACAACCCCTCTACGATGTTGCAATGCATGATACCATCACATAGAGATAGCGCTGGAAGAACTGAGAAGCTTTTACAGAGTTAGCGACAATCTTGATGCTCGAAAAAAAACACTTACCGACGTCCTCGTACAAAAAATGCCTTATGCTGTGCTTTGGTTCCTCGAATCAACCATGCACGTCCACGGTACGTTGTCCTACGATCAACGGAACTTTCATCAACAAATACGAGCTGTTCAGGCTCATATTTACCAATTCTTGCAATGTACTCGCGGCGCTTCTCTGCAGACCGCTCAGCTGCAACACGTGTGATCTATCAAATCAATCAACAGGCCCAGGAGCTCCAGTGATTACTAACAATTCGATTAAGTACATACCTTTTTCATAGTGAGACCGGCCCTGCGCAGCGTTCGCCAGACGGTGGCATGTGAAACTTGAACCCCACACGATAAGGCTAGCATCTCCTGGAGCTCATCCAGATATGAATCGGGCGACTTCTGAATGGCTCCAAGAAGAAACTGTGATGTTGCATCAGAATATGCAAGACGGACGAGTTTCTCACATACCTCGACATTGACATCTCGCAGGTGCCTGTTGGGCTTTTTTTCACCTTCGTCTCCCTTCTTCTCTGCAGAGTCAGAATGCTCTGGGATTGTCCCATATGTCTGAAAATGAGACAGTACTTGTCTGATGGTGCGAGTAGATACATCCAGCCCCATGCTAATCTCATCATTGGGAATGATCCTCGAGAGTCGGACAATAGCCCATTGCATCTCTGGGCTGGTTTTCTGGCCTTTCTGCATGCCTGTGGAGCTGTTAGAGGTCAGTATCTTTCTGCGGCGTTGAACTCCAAACCCAACAATACCGAAATCACTAACACTTGGCCGATCTCAACCAGTCGATGCGGAACAGAATCGCTGGCAGTATGCAATTTGAGTGGTATCCTTTCCAACGAAATTCGGCGAGTGGTTGAGCAAGCGGAGTCAATGAAAGATAGAGCGTTGTTTGGGGACCAATTTTCCCACATAGCCAACCTGTGTGAAAAGTACAGTAAATCTGTTTAAATGCTTTTCTGGATTCATAGGTCTGCTCTATTTTGATCTGGATTATATTCTTTTGGTTTCATTGACATTTTGTATCATGTTGTAACAAGTCTAGAACATTTTGTAGTGTTCCACATGTTTCCTGTTTACCCATGAAGGGGCAATGGACTTTTTCCTTGACCTTGGTTACAGTTACTATTACTATTTCCCTTATTAGGAAGAGTCTAGAGTGTTCCCTGGACTATAAAAACCCTTGTATTATGATCTGTAATACAGTTTTCGCCCATGTGCACTACTCATCATCCCAAAGCTACATATGTCTTTGAGTTTGTCATTGTCCATCTCATTCCACTCATATCCAGCCCTTGTCCTTGGCCAGAACATCTGTCTTATCTCTTGTTCTTTCCATCTTCATCCAGAAAATACCTGGAACCTTTGATCTTGCTTGAAACATCTTCAATTGACTTCCTCTTGCCTATATCCCTGTCTTTCTCCTCTTCTTTCCACTCATCCTTTCTGATCCAGATTGACTTCCAGATTGCTATAGTCAGTATCCTTTGCTCTAACCAAATCCCACAGAATCCCTAGATTGAACTTATCACATCCTTTTAACTTCCCTACAATCCCTCTGACTATTGCAGTGCAGTAGGGATCATTGTTCTTACAGTGGCCCTTCATCCAACCACTCCTTTCTTATCTGATGGAAGGGATACTCTGCCAAAGAAGACTTCTGGGAATCCAAGCAGAATCTCAAACATGCCAAGTCTGCTCTTTCTTCCTATAAGAAACTCCACTCCCTCATTCCCTCTCCTTTATCTCATTCTTAAAGCCACAAACATGCCTGCCAGCATCTTCATCACTTGCCTCCATGACTTCAACTCAAAAAAAAATGCACACCATTTTCTTCTTCTCAAAGATTCTTGCTTTGCTCCCACTTTCAACAATATCATCAACACTCATTCCCCCATCTCTGAACTTTGTATTTGTAATGTCATCACCCACCTCTGAAGCCTTACCACCCCAGTCTTTTATGACACTCTTAACACTACCCTTAACCTTGCCTCCCATGCAGCAATTGACTTCAAGGGACGCATTCTTACCACCACAAACCAATTACTGTAGATGGACTTGATGTCTTCCTTGACCTTGACAATACCATTCATGCTGCTGCAATGACTAGAACTCCTGCCAAAGAACCCTCTATTCCCACCATTATAAATGAACCTATTCCTATTCCCCCTCCAACTTCTTTCACTCCCTCTGCCTCTTCCAAACTGCCTACTCTCACTGGAGAGTTTGTCCTTAAACAAGCTGATGAAACTGAAGCTTGAGGAGCCCATGTTTGAGAACTTAGAGGACAAGTCAACCCTATTCTTTCCCCTTCTCATCCTAGATATTGTGACTCCTGTTTCCTCTGTCACCACAAGGGTCATCAAAAGAAACATTGTTGTCTCTATGAATGCTCTTTCTATTGCCAGTTTGACCCTGGACATATCCAGGCACTTTGCCCCAGGAATTATTGAACCCCTGCTCATCAGGTACTTTTTCCTCTTCATTCCCCTTCTCATTGTCCTCTTGCTTCTTCCATCATTTCCAATGATCTCATCACTCCAATGCCATTCACATCCACAAAGTGGTCCAGATTATCCTCAATAATCAAGCAGCTCAACAACAAGTTGATGAATCTGGCGACATACTTGCCCTGACACCCCCATCTCAGTCTCTTCTGCCACTACTATCTCCAATTATGGAGATGTTGTAATCAATGACATTGGATATGTTAATATTTCTGGTTCTCCTGAATACACTACCTACAATTTTTGAAGTTCTAATGACCTTCATTCTAGTAAGGGAATAATGTTACAATTTACCCCTACACAGTATTCCTTTCTTCTCCCTCACATTTCATCTTGTCCCACCATATCCTCTTTAATTCTGCAGACTTCTATCTTGTTCTCTTGTGCTCTTTGGCATTCCACCAACTTCCATGACATTCCATTACTTTCTTCTATTGTTTCTTTACATTCTTCACTATTCTATTATGTTCTCCAAGATTCTGCCAACTTCTACAATGTTCCATCATATTCTTCCATTGTTTCTTTTGCTTAATCATCATGCTTTCCTTTGTGTATATACATAGGTTCTATGCTTAGCATAACATTGTGCCCTTGAAGTCTACACAGACTTCTCCATGGAACCTTCTGTCCTTGCCAGGACTATATGTATCTCAATTCCCACACGATCAAGAACACTTATCCCCTTTCTCACATCACCAACCTCATTGACACCCTTAAGCACTTTTGCTCATTCACAAAGCTCAACATTTGCTGGGGCTACAACAACATCCACATTCACTCTGAGGACCAATGGAAGGCCGCTTTTACTACACCTCTTGGTCTCTTCCAGCCCACCGTCATGTTCTTTGGACAGTGCAATTCTCCCCTGACTTTTTAAGTGTTCATAAACCATATCTTTGCCAATTACCTCATGAAAGGATGGCTCATCATCTATGTACATGGATGACTTGATGGTTTGTTTGAAAGACCTCAATGAACATATTGCCCACTTTCATCTTGTTCTTCAACACCTGCAACAACACAAATTACAGTAGGCGTTAAGCTGGAGAAATGTACCTTTTGCACCCCTCAAGCTGAATATCTTGGCATGATCATCAGGGAAGGGAAGGTTTCCATGGATCCTGTAAAGTCTCAGGCCATCCACAATTGGGAACCACCATGCTCTGTTGGTGCAGTATGCTCATTTATGGACTTCTGCAATCTTTACAGGAAGTTCATCCCAGATTTTTCAAATATTGTGCAGCTGCTGCTCTCTTTGATGATGATGAATGCCACCTGGAAATGGTTACCAGATCATGAGGCTTCTTTTCAGTAACTCAAGGATACTTTCCTTCATCAGCTGTTAGAACTGTGCAACTCCTAGTGACAACTCTGGAACTCTGGAGGTATGTCTGATCAAATGGGACTTGGCTTCAGCTTATGTGCTGTGCCCTTACTGTTCATACGGTTGTCCCAGATTTCGGAGGGCAGAAGTAGTGACAAAAAGAGGACTCGACAGGAGTTATTCTAGTTGATATTCAAGCTAATGTACAGAGGGTATCTATGTACAAGTTTATATATGGAGTGGGAGACATAGCATTAGTCAACGGAGGCAGAGCAGATGAGTAAGATGGAGGTTGGGAATTAATGCAACCAGAGCTGCACACTGGAGGGACGAATGCCAGAGCGGTGCACACAGCGTGGAGGCATCTAAGAAGCAGAACTAGTACTAAAGTAGAACAAGGGAACATTGTAATCAGAGGTACAGAGAGACGGAGGAACAGAGAAAAGATCCAGAGGTCAGGTGATACAGATTTGGTGAGATAATGCTGGAGATTGCTCATGGAAGAGCAGAGATGCGCCCAAAGGGCTGGAGATGGACTTGGAGTGTCATGGATATGACATCAGCCAGTATTGCAATACTCCAACACTGACCATCCATTCTTTGTGATGACAGATGCTTTCCTCTGTGCCTCAGGTGCCATCCTGATGCAAAAGGATGGCAACAGTGATCTCCATCCCTGCACCTGCTATTTGAAGACTTTCACTCCAGCTAAGTGAAATTACAACATCCATGATCGTAAACTCCTCGCAGTCATACGAGCCCTTGAGGAATGGTGACAGTACCTCACAGGCACTCATCACCCAGTTATGGCAGTTATGGTGATAACAGACCATTAAGTCTCTGCAGAACCTCTCTCACCAACAGGCTCACTGGTCAATGTTCCTACAGGACTTTGACCTCTGCTGGAACAACCAACCTGGCTCTGAGCCATGGGTCCTGTGGATGTGCTCTCCCATCATGATGTTGTCAACACTTCGTCTGACAATACCGCTGTCACTCTTCTCACTGACACCACCCTGGAAACTGATGTGTCCAATGTGATCATTGGACAACTGGATGTTCTCTTGACTTAGAAGATCACCAAGCATTCTGCTGATGATCCTCTGGTAACCGACACAGTCAACATTATTTCAATTGGAGGCTCTCTTTATCCTCTTGCCTCTCCTAAGGACTAGACCTTCCTTGATTGCACTTTATATTTCAAAGGTTGTCTCTATGTTCCTGAAGCTGCCCAACAGGATCTTGTGCATTCCCTCCATGAAAACTGTACATTCCTTAATGGTGCTCTATATTTCAAAGGTCATCTCTATGTTTCTCTGAAGCTGCCTGACAGGATCTTGTGTGTTCCCTCCATGATTCGCCTGCCGGAGGTCATGGAGGGCATTTCTGAACTGTTCACCTCATTCAGTGGGACTATTGGTGGCCTGGTCTGACCACCTTTGTCTGATGGTTTGTGGCTGGTTGTGCTGTATGCCAGTCCAACAAGGCCAACACCCATCTGGTGGTGCCTGGTCTTTGTCCTATTTCCTTCTCCACAAGTCAGCTCTTCCAGCAGATCTCCTGTGACATGATTACCAACCTCCCCCTATTCTCTGGTTTTGATTCTGTGCTGGTCGTGGTCAACCATGGGCTTACTAAGGGGGTGATTCTCATCCCTTGTAACAAATCTACATATCAATGCAGCAGGGATAGCATCCCTTTTTTTCAATAATTTCTTCTGTCATTTTAGTCTCCATGACAAGGTGATCTCAGACTGCAATCCTCAGTTTGCCTCTGCTTTCATCAAAGAGCTTGTCTGGCTCTTTTCTTATGATGTCACTCTCTCCACTACCTACCACTTTTAGACTAATGGAGAGTCTGAATAAGCTAACCAGGAACTCAAAGCCTATCTCCAGATCTTTTGCCAAGGAAATGCCATGAAGTGGGCTGAACTCTTGCCCACAGCTGAGTTCTCCCATAACTCCTTGGTTCACTCTGTCATCAATGTCACCCCATTCTCCTTGATGCACAGATATGAACTTTGGACTTATCCTCCAATTGGAACCACCTTCCTTCCTGCTCTCGAGAAACAACTGGAGATCCTAGATGCTGCATGAAAGGAGGCTACTGCTGCTCATGCTCAAGCCACTCAGATAGTCAAAAAATGAATTTGAACAAAGTTTAAGCCATGGACAGTAGGTGATAAGGTCTGGCTCAATTCTCAAAATCTCAAGATCAACTTCCCCTCTTGCAAGCTTACTCCTTGCTGTGAAGGACCATTTGAGATCGACACAGTCATTTCCCCTTATGCCTACAAACTTCACCTTCCTCCTACATGGAAGAAGATCCATAATGTCTTCCACACCTCCCTTGTTTTGAACTTCACCAAAACTCCTGAACATGGGCCAAACTTCTTCAATCCTTTCTCCAAGGTTATTGAAGAAGAAGAGGAATATGAAATTGAGACATCTGTGCTCATCACAGATCAGCTGGCTATCAACAATTCCTCATCTCTTGGAAAGGATATTCTCACACCAAAGACACATGAAAACCAGAATTACATCTTTCTCATGTGAAATACATGTTGCAGGCCTACAAACTCTCTAGACCAAAGGATTTCACTAGGGTAACTTTGCTCTAGTTGTCATCATTGTCATTCCATTTCTGCCACATCCACCTCCCCAACCTCCAGTTACCTGATCCCCTCAGTCCAAGTTTTGGTTATCGCTGTGCAGAAAATCTTTTGTTGTTCCAGATGCTTCATATCTTCCAATTCCCTCTTTCCATCATGAATCCAGTGGGGGGGTTATACACCACCACTTCAAATGACTTTCCCATTACTCACCATGTCAGCTTGTTCCCTCAACATTAGTGAGCTGACTCACTACATTTACTCCTTACCACTATGGGGGTCCATCTTTCCATCACCCGATCTTGAAGATTGAGGATTAGCTGAACAAGGGCCAAGATGGTCAAAACAATAAGCAGGGCCATGCAAAGGGCAATGAAGGCCAAGGCAAGAATAATGAGGTCATACATGTGAACTTTGCTGGTGTTGCCTGCTTCATCCTGCACCTCTTAACCTTCCCTCACTCCCCTCTTTCACCACATCGCTGTAACAAATGGTATATATGCTTTTGGACTTCATCATTTTTCTTCCTACAATCTTATCTTTATCTTATCTTGCCTTATCCTTCACCTGTGCAGCTCATTTCACTTCACAGCTTCACCTGTTCTGCTGTCACAGGTCTCCTTTCATCTCCATTTTATCTTATGTTTCACACCTTCACAGAAGCATTTGATCACACTTCCCTTCCATTTGTTCATACATGTATTTCACCTTATTTTTCATCTTCTCTTCCATGCCTTGGCTGTGCTAACCCCTTGATACACATTTCACAGACATGCTCCATCTCTATGTTCTATACCCTTTTCTCCTTTTATCTCTGAATTGTTACATATGTCCACAACATGTACATACTACAGGATAGTACTTAAGGCTCAATGCCAGTGCCAGAGAACTCCAGTCTAGTTGTCTTGATGTTTCCCCTCAGAACCCATTGAAGGACTTTCAGGCCTGACAAGCCTTCTTCTATCTTCTCTCTCTCTAAGTCTAAGCTACTAGTGTGACCTAAGGAACTATTGTTCTAGGGTTGTTTCTTTAGAACTAGACTCCTCTCATCCTTACATTGCCCAGATTTCTCCATAAGTCATCCACCCATTTTATCTCCACTAATTTTACTAACTACAGCCCAGACTTGGTCACAATGACCATGACATCACATGATGCCCATGCAAGAGGATGGTAAGGCTGGCAAGGGTATGCTGGCGCTGCCAATACACTGATGCTGGCAACTTGCAGACATTGCTGACTCGCCAATGCGGCTACCAACTTGCTGATGACACTAACAACAATGACAACCATGTCTGATGACACTACCCACTCGCCAACATTGCCAACTCACTAGTAGCTCAGACACCACCAACTCACCATCATCTCGCCAATGGACAAGACCCCTAGGGTTTTCAAGTTGGCTTCTTGCTTGGCCCGGAAATTTTTCAGGCTAGGCCTGGACGTCACTAGTTCATCGGGTTCATCATCTATCCTATTCCATTGTCATCATGTTGGAGTTTACTACATGGCCATTGCTGAAAACACATCCTCTGTGTACACATTTATTGTTGAATGCACATCCTGTGTACATGTCAGTGATTGTTGAAAATGTGTCCCCTTTGTATGTGTTTATTGTTTACTCTGCACGTTCTCCTGGCTTAGTTTAAGTTCTTATAGTCTTGTAGACTCACAGACAAGCATCTGCCAGCCCGCGTCTATGCTGTCCATTTTACTCGTAACCACATTACTCCTTCTGTACGCATCCATCCCTGAATTTACAAGGTAAATATCACTTATTTGACAAGTTTAAGTCCTGATAGTCTTGTAGACTTGCAGACAAGCATCTGTCAGCCCACATCTCACCCGTCCGCTTTACTCGTAGTTGCACTACACCTCTTCTGCATGCGACCTTGCAGGGTCTACAAGGTACATATTACTTAACTGACACCTACGCGTGACTGATATTCCCCAGACGATCATCTGCCAGCCTGCGTCTACACAATCTGTTTTACTTGTAATTACATTACTCCTTCTGTACATGTCTGTCCCTGGATTACAAGGTGTACTACATATCACTTATTTGACACTTATTTATCACTGATGCTGCCCTCCAGATGCCATCTACATGGACCACTGATGAGCAGAAAGCCTTCCTCAAGGAAGAGCTTATCACATTCAAGCAAATAGGTGGCAGATGCTACACCAAACAATGGCCTATCATTTTCAAGAAGTGGGGCAAAAAATGGCCAGAGTGCCGCATTGTGTTCCCCGACATTGCAGTTGAAGCCAAGCTGATGGAAGACCAGCAAAAGATCCTGTCGCCATTAGTCCTCTGTCGCCAGGACCAAATCCGTCGTTGGATGCATTGGCACAATGGTGCCGGGCTCACTTGTGCTGTTAACAACAAGACTTGCAAGATTATGAATAATCTTTTGAAGAACAAGACGCATGCTAAGAAGCCTTGGAAATTATACTCAAGTATGAACTATAAGACGCATATTCTTCCCCATATGAAACCTGGCATGAGTATCTCTGAGGTCAGCCAGAAGATTCATGCCATCTTCAACAATGAGTCTCCTGAGGTCAAGGAAGAGATCATCAGACTCAGCGAGAAGCAGAAACAGGCCACAAAGAAGAAAGACTGCAAGGATGCCGCTAATTCTATGGACAGCATGATGAGCTTGACCCATCCACCCTGTGCAGGTAGGCATATGCTCACTTACTCTGATGGCCCGGGTATGACTCTGATCAACAAGACAGCAACATTGAGTGCGGTACTGCTATTCAACACGTCCTTGAGTATCTAGAAACACAGACAGGGTGGAAGTTTAGTGTCTTGATGGGTGGGCCAGACCTTCTGACCCCCAAAGGCGGGAAGCTCATCACAAGGTCAGAAAAGGTGTCTGATAATGTATTTAGCCTGACCACTTGTCCATTTTAGTCTCCATGTTGGAAAGACGAAGGACGAACAAGATTTTGCTGACCTGTATTCCAACTTTGATGGTGAGGTGGTTTGGGCCTATGGTGCATTTTTGTCCAAGGTGTTTGGTGAGCATATGTCCAATGAATGTGCTTGAGTTTAACTTACGCGACAAAAAGACAACAATGGTTCCAAATCAAAAGACCAGCCATCCAAGTCGGAACAGCCTGAGGATAGTGTGGGGGATAGTATCAACAGCACGGATGATAACATGGATGGAGGAAAGCCTGGAGGAGAGCCTGAATGCAGTGGCGAAGAGCCGGGGAAAAATGACCCGGATGGTGAAGGCGAGGACAATATTGAGTTAGATGAAGAGATCAACGAGGCAAAAGAAATCGACCAGAGGCCTAACTCTTCAACCGCCTCTTATAGTGCATTGCTGCCTATGCAGGTCACTGCAGGTTTTGAAACACCACCGCCCGCTCATCTTGCAACACCACTGCCCACTTGTCTTGCAACACCACCACATGCCCATCTTACAACACTGCCGCCCACTTGTCTTGCAACACCACTGTCCACCCATCTTGCAACACGTGCACAAGATGCCACTGACACTAGTGATCTCAACGTGCCCATAATTCAGCCTTTCATGGACCTCGCAGCGACTTGGCATTGGGCACAGGCTTTGATACATGGGGCAGCCCATTTGCAATCCCCCAAGATGATCTCTCCTGGAGATATGGGTTTGATGCCATTCGCTCATAACCTTTTCACAAGGGCAAGCTGGTTGGAATAATGCCATGGGGATCCAACTCCCATTCTCTGCTTCGTTTCAGCCCATGAACTCAGATATGTGTGGGCCTGGGCTGATGTATATCCCGTTCTTTCCTAATAATGTCAACTTTGGAGGTGTACCTCATGATGCGGGCACACTACCATTCCAGTCTTCTAGTGCTCCAGATCCAGCAAACCCACTTCAAGTGTGGTATACAACTCCATCATCCTCTGTGTCGTCTCCATGATATTTCCCACTACAATCAACCTTAAAAGTTCAACCACCTGAGCCTCTATCTGAGGTCACGGCCCCACCCACACCACTGCTTCCACCAACTGAATCTCAGGCTGGTGTTGTCAATGTGCCTCAGGTACAAATGAGCAAGACCAGTAACAATGACAGTTCAGCAGGGTTTCGCTCGAAGAGAAAGTATGTGCCATCCCTTTGTGCTGAACATGACAAATGCAATTGGTACGGAAAATCAAGTTCCAAATCTGGTGATGGGGACAACTAGCAATGGATCCATGACAATAAAACCAAAGAAGCGACAGGCATCTGATGCAGGGCTGACAAGTGCTCCCAAGAACAAGTAGGTTTGTTCCTTATCAAGTGTTCTGCCATATTTACATCGAGGGTAGAAAACAAAAGGTCACAAAGCAGACCTAATCGGGTTGACTGGATTGGTGGGACTATGAGGCTGTTGTTCGTGTTACCATGACAGGTATCTACAGCTTGGGCACTTTAGAATGTCTTGGATGTTTGTAAGTCTGCTTGACTTGCAAAATGAAAATGAGAATGAGAATGGAATCCTTCCACTGGTTACTCATACAACACAGCATATATTGATATTGTGACAGTGCAGGCTGTACAGTGCAATCTTGCAAGGCAGCACAGTACAAGGATGGGGTAGTGGTGGTATTGCAAGGCAGCACATGTATGGTATCAGACAGGGTAGTTGTTATGCTAAGCGTAGAACCTAGCTTTAATCGGCGAGAGCTTCGTGATGAACGACGAGTAAAGTATCCGGTTGCTAGAGGGCTGCGACCTCTAAGCAAGGATAAATGAGTCTACTGCGCTTGGTAGGCATAGAGACTATTAGAAGGGTTTCGCATAGTAGATCTCAATCTACTGGACTGGTTGGGCTAGAAACCACACTTGAATTGTGTAGAACTAACTGAGGAAACTACAAGTACACTGGGCACTTATATACTGGGAGCGGACCCTGAATAAGGGGTCCTAAAGGGGAAACGGAACAGAGGAGTGCCGTTCTAGAAAGGGATACGTCCATAGAGAATGGAACTAAGCGAATCAGGAACTGCAGACTGCGGAAAGGGAAGAGAAAGAAGACATACGAAAGAGGAAACGGGAGTTCTGGTAGTAAAGAAGCACAGAAGGAATGGAACTCCATCAGACTAAAAGGAATGAGAAGGAACATCAAAGAAAGATTTGAAATCGGAGTCCTCGGGTTCCCATGCAGTTACCCACAAGTTGAACTCAAGTTCCTCATCCTCAGTTATTCAGGGGATTTCTGTAACATTACCCCCATTGTATGCCTGAGACACTGTCTCAGGAACTAATGTCCCCATTGTTGTCAGTCTCGTCGGAGTCTCTGCCATTGACGCGAGAGAGGTAGACTGGACAAGAGGATTGGATATGTCCAGGTGCGAAGGCGTGACAGTAGGGACATTAATAGCCTGGGCAGGAGTTAAGTGTCCAGGACTTTGACAGACGAAGCAGCGCATAGCTGAGCAATTGCGACATCGAGGGAGCGACACTCCTTGGACAGAAGTGGGACTGAGGTTGGTGTTGGTGGATTGAGACTGAAAGACGCATTGAATGGTGTCAACCAGTCGAGAGAAGTCGATTTCGGAAGATGGTCGTGGTCTATGTTGCAGAAATGGGGATGGAACGGGGACAGGGCTCTGTGATGGAGAAGGGAGGCTCTGCAACAAGTTTTCTGCAGTAGCAACTCCAGAGTCAAGGTTTGGAGTAGATTCGGGAGTGTGAACTCCGGACTCGGATGTTGTGTTGGGTGGCCCTTGGAAGAACTGCATTCGTTGCTCCTCATTGCATAGTCTGAGAGTCACGGCAAACATCTGCTGCATGACTTCCTCTGGGACGAGGTGAAAGAAGCGAGAGAAGTTGGTGGCAGAGAGAAGTTGTAAGACCTCATATCATTGTGTGGCGAGTCTGTGGTTCCATCACCCATCCTCAATAGAGGTCAGAGGCCATTGCCAAATGGAGTCTACCACAGGAATAGTTGTGATAGAGTCGAATGAGACTGGAGGTGTACAACTCTCGGTCATTTCAGAAGTCTGGGCTTTGCTCGATGGGAAGGAGAGCTGATGGGTCTTTGAGACAGTACATGAGGACGACATGTTGTTCTCATAGGGGGAGGCAAGCAAGCGAGGTAATGGGAATCAATGAGCGAGTTGGCGTGGAGATCTCAGAGGTAGGGGAAGAAGTCATGTCCAAATAAATCGTGAGACAAGGGTGTAGTTCCTCGGCGTTAAATACCCCAGGGGAAGTCCAAATCAGGAGACCAGAAGAAAACGGGCAATGTGGAGGTGGAAAGAAGCATGGAAGGGCGGAGTTCCATATCTTCTTTGGATCAAATCAGCATAGCATCAAATCGGAACTGAGCAACTGCGGAGCACAGCCAGACGGAGCTAGCGAGGAGGAGAGGGAAGACAAAGACGTGAGCAACGAAGCGTGAGGAGTTAGAAAATTTTCCATGTACAAATTCCTCCTTTTAACAATCTCCTTTGCCACTTTATGCATGGCATTGTTGGCTGTGCTGGCCATACTAGTTCAGACTCGGATGATCTTGGATCTCCAAGATTGGGTTTCGGCGCAGCAAGTGCCCATTCTGGTGCGTGGGCGATTTAGTGAGCCAACTTGTCAATGGCCAGGGAACGAGCTAACTGGTTGAAAGTGAGGAAGCCCTTTGAGGTTGTAGCATACAACTCTCATTGGATTCACAATGGAAAGAAGGGATGGAAGGACATGGGTCAGCTGGAACAATGGAAAATCTTTTGTCTCTCGAACAATCAGACCATGGAGTAGGGCAATGGGCTAACCAGCAGCTGGGGAGGTGGAGGTGGTGGATGGGGCGAAGACAACGAGGCTGAGGATTAGGGAGAAGTTACCGTAGCAAACTCTTTAGGTCTAGAGAATTTGTAGGCCCTCAACATGTATTTCGCATGTGAAAGATGGGATTCAGGTTCCCAAGTGTCCTCGGCGCGGGAGTATCCTTTCCAAGAGATGAGAAATTGGCAGCGTCCAGGAGATCCTTGGTGAGAACGGATGGTCTTGATTTTGTATTCCTCTTCTCCTTCAATGATCTCGGAAGGAGGGTTGAAGTAATTCGGTCCATGTTCATCAGTCTCTGTGAAGGTCGAAAGGAGGGAGGCATGGAAGATGTTATGGATCTTCTTCCAAGTAGGGGGAAGTTGAAGTTTGTATGCATAGGGAGAAATGACTGCGTCAATCTCGAATGGTCCTTCGTGACGGGGAGCAAGCTTGCGAGAGGGGAAGTTGAACTTGAGATTTTGAGAATCAAGCCAGACCTTGTCTCCTCCTACTTTCCATGGAGTAAACTTCGTTCCAATGCGCTCTTTGATGGTCTGAGTGGCTTTAGTGTCAGCGGCGGTGGCCTCCTTTCGTGCGGCATTGAGAATTTCTAACCATTTTTCCAAGGTGGGAAGAAATGTAGTTCCAATCAGGGGATATGCACAGGGTTCAACCCATGCATCCAGGAGAATGGAGTGACATTGGTAACAGAATGGACAGTGGAGTTGTGGGAGAACTCGGCCATAGGCAAGAGTTCAGCCCACTTCAAGGCGTTTCCTTGGCAAAAGATCCGGAGATACGTTTCAAGTTCCTGGTTAACTTGTTCAGACTCTCCGTCGGTCTGAGGATGGTATGCGGTAGAGAGGGCGACATCATAGGATAGGAGTGGGGCAAGCTCCTTAGCAAAGACGACAGAAGACATTCTTGAAAAAGAGGGATGCTATCCCTGCCGCATCAACAGCTTTGTTACAAGGGATGAAAATCACCCCCTTAGTAAGCCCATGGGCGACCACGACCAGCACATAATCAACACCAGAGGAGAAGAGGAGGTCAGTAATCATATCACAGGAAATCTGCTGGAAGGGCCGACTCGCAGAAGAGGAGATTGGACAAAGACCAGGGGCCACTGGATGAGTGTTGACCTTGTTAGACTGGCAAGTAGCACAACCAGCGACAAAGCGGCGAACAAAGGTGGTCAGACCAGGCCACCAATAGTCACGCTGAACAGAAATACCCTGCATGACCCCCAGTCGGGAATCATGGAGGGAACAAACAAGGTTCTGGTGGGCAGGCTTGGGAACATAGAGTCACCCCTTGAAGTAAAGGGTTCCATCAAGGAATGTCCAATCCTTGGCAGAAGCACAAGGGAATAGCAAGTTACCCTTGGTCAAAGCTTTGACGGCATTGGAGACAAGGGGATCATTCATAGTGTGTTTGGCAATCTTCTCAGCAATGAGAGCATCCATTTGTCCAATGATAACATCAGAGACGTCTGTAGCAACGGGAGAGTCGGGAAGGAGGACGATGGTGGTGGTGTTGGATGAAGTGTCAATGAATCCCGATGGGAGAGTGTATCTGCAGAACCCATGGGCAATCTTCTCAGCAATGAGAACATCCATTTGCCCAATGATGACATCAGAGATGTCCGTAGCGACAGAAGAGTCAGAGAGGAGAGTGATAGCAGTATGTTGGCAAATGTATCGACAACATCTCGTCGTGAGAGTGCATCTGCGGGACCCATGGCAGAGCCAGGCTGATTGTCCCATCAGAGGTCAAAGTCTTGCAAGAACATCAACCAGCGAGCTTGTCAGCGAGAGAGATTCTGTGGAGATTTGAAATAGGTCAAATTCCTATGGTCCGTGATCACCATAACTGGGTAATGGGTGCCCGTGAGGTATTGTCTCCATTCCTCGAGGGCTCGTATGACGGCAAGAAGTTCTCAGTCATAGATATCATAATTTTGCTCAGCAGGAGCAAACATCTTCAAGTAGTAGGCGCAGGGATGAAGATCACCGTTGCCATCTTTTTGCATCAGGACAGCACCTGAAGCACAGTGAGAAGCATCTGTCATTATGAAGAAGGGATGGTTGGTGTCGGGGTATCGCAATACTGGCCAATGACGGAAAGCATCCTTGAGTTTCTGAAAAGAAGCCTCATGATCTGGTAACCATTGCCAAGCGGCATTCTTCTTTGTCAAAGAGAGAAGCGGCTGCACAATGTTGGAGAAATCCAGAATAAACTTCCTGTAGAAGTTGCAGAAGCCCATGAATGAGCGTACTGCACTAACAGAGTGCGGGCAGGTCCATTCTTCGATGGCAGTAAGTTTCACAGGGTCCATGGAAACCTCACCTTCTCCAACAATCATTCCAAGGTATTCAGCCTTTGGGGCGCAGAAGGTGCACTTCTCCAGCTTGACGCCTAGTTTATGCTCTCTAAGGCATTGGAGGACGAGTCGAACACGTTTGACATGTTCGTCATAGTCTCTGGAATGAACCATTAAGTTGTCCATATATTTAAAATGATAAGCTAACCTTCTGCTAGGTAATCGGCGAAAATATGGTTCATGAACGCTTGGAATGTCGGAGGAGAGTTACATTGGCCAAAGAACATGACAGTGGGTTCGAAGAGACCAAGAGGGGTAGTGAAGGCGGCCTTCCATTGATCCTTGGGGCAGATCCAAATGTTGTTGTATTAGCCCCAACGGATGTCGAGTTTGGTGAAGTACTGAGAATGCTTTAAGGTGTCGATGAGATCAGCTATGCGAGGAAGGGGATATGTGTTCTTGATTGTGTGGAAATTGAGGTACCTGTAATCCTGGCACGGACGGTAAGTTCCATCATTCTTTGGCACAAAAAAGAATGGAGAAGCCTGGGGAGACTTTGATGGAACGATTTTCCCTTCTTGCAAGTTTTCTTCAACAAAGCTGTTCAACACATCCATTTCCTTGGGGTTTAAGGAATAGTTCTTGGCTTGTTTTGGGACAAATGATTTGTCAAGTTTTATGGTGTGGTTGAATGGTCGGTGAGGAGGAAGGGGAACATCTTTCGCTTCAGTGAAGACATCACAGAATTTGGTGAATTCTGGTGGTAACTTGACGACCTTTTTTTCTTGGTCGGCGGCAATTGAGGTCGAAACAGAAGTTCGATTTATTTCCAAGGGAGGAAGCACTCCCATAGACACAGCTAAATCATCAACCAGTTGGTCGAAGATAGCATCCTTGGAGATGAGGTTGTAATGTAGGAGGTATTGTTGTGTTTTGGCATCTTCCTTTGGTCGAGATACCCCTTTGACAAGTGGTAGCGAGACTGTTCCAGTGGACCAATCAATGGTTGGGTTGTTGTGGCGTAGTCAAGGAAGTCCTAGGATGACATCCTCGTTGGTCATAGCGAGGTAGAAGAGTGTCTTCTCCACGTTTTCTCCGATGCGAAGGTGAACAATTGTCGTTCTTCATATGAGTCCTCCCAGATTGATGGTTCCATCTACGTTACGGGCTGTCAGAGGTTTCAGTAGTTGTTGTGTTGCCCAGCCAAGCCAATGGATGAGGGCGGTGTTGATGAAACATCCCGTTGCTCCACAATCAATGAGAGCATGCATTTCAGTGATTTTTCAGTTTGATCCAGAAAGAGAAACAGGAATCGAGATCAATCGTGAATTCTTTCCAGATACAAATACAGGCGCAATAGTAAAGGAGGGTAAAGACGCTGATGCTTTCCCTCCACTTAAAAATCCTGTGGTCCCTTGTTAGCCCATTCATTGTAGAAGATAGTGGGCTTAGCGGGTTCTTCTTCCACCACGAGTCTTGCCACATTTCCTGTGGTTTCGACTGGAGTGCCATCTTTGTATGCTTCCCCATAGACAATCTTAAGGGAGTTCACCACCTCTGCATCAGAGATGTCGAGCTTCCTGGCATATTCCTCAAGGGGTGACAGAGGAACAGAGACTATAGTAGCCCGAATTCTCGGAGTTGAAGGAGCAGGAGGTCGAGGTGAGAATCCTCAAGTTCCACTGGAGCGGGGATGCTTGGTGGAGTGACATCCGACCTTGTGGCAAACAAAGCACTTGTTATTATGCATGTGCTCGGCACGTTGGGCAGGGTTAAGGCAGATCGCATCAATGACCATGGCGTTGGGATCGCGACGGGAGGAGGTATTTGAAGAGTGGTGAGTACCTCCAGAGGGAATGTAGTGGGAAGTTCCAGATTGAAGATGTTTCAAGTGCTGGACCACATCGTAGAATTGAGCAGCTTTATCACGCCATTTCTTAGCCATAGGGGGTTCCTCATCGACGGCTGTCATCCTGAAAGCGAGATCACTAGTCACCGCTTTCTTGAGCAAGTCTTTCAGGACATGCTCATCCATTATTCCACTCCTTCTGGCTTCAAGTTCGAAAGTGGAGTGGAATCCATGGAAGTCTCCTTTGAAGGGCAGCCGTTCCATGCGCATATCATACAAGGCTGCGCAAGCCTTGCTGGTTCAATCTGAGGGGAAGAAAACTCTTGCGAAGTTGTCTAAGAACTTTTCCATAGTTTTCTCATCGGCTGAGACCTTAGGGTCCAGCATTTTCTTCAACCAGCCCTCAGAGAAGATAGCACCTCGTCCCTTGCTCATCTTGTTGCAAAGAGTGAGTATCTTATCCTTGTTGGTGCTATATCGTGGCGACATTTGAAAGCACACCTCCATTGCCAGGACCCATCATTGGGCATCACCACACCCCTTGCTCATCTTGTTACAAAGAGTGAGGATTTTGGCCTTTGAGAGACGGAAGGTGGGCGGGAAGGAGGGAGAGTGGGAGCATGAGCTGTCTGAACTCAGATGATGAGAATGTGGATCCAGTTCTCAATAAACAGGTGAGAGTTCTGGTGGAGCAGGAGCTGATTGGGATCGAGAGGTCTGCTCTCCTTCTTTGTCTTTAGCAGTATTTTAGAGGAGGTGTTCAAGGTTGATCCTACGCGTGGTGGAGGGGATTCTTGTCCTTCTACCAAATGGTAAGGACGGAAAAGCAGTTAGTTCTTTTGTTACGCTAAGCGTAGAACCTAGCTTTAATCAGTGAGAGCTTCGTGATGAACGATGAGTAAAGTATCTGGTTGCCATAGGGCTGTGACCTCTAAGCAAGAATAAACGAGTCTACTGCGCTTGGTAGGCATAGAGACTATTAGAAGGGTTTCGCATAGTAGATCTCAATCTACTGGACTGGTTGGGCTAGAAACTACACTTGAATTGTGTAGAACTAACTGAGGAAACTACAAGTACACTGGGCACTTATATACTGGGAGCGGACCCTGAATAAGGGGTCCTAAAGGGGAAACGGAACAGAGGAGTGCCGTTCTAGAAGGGGATACATCCATAGAGAACGGAACAGAGCAAATTGGGAACTGCGGACTGCGGAAAAGAAAGAGAAAGAAGAAAGAAGACATACGAAAGAGGAAACATGAGTTCTGATGGTACAGAAGCATGGAAGGAATGGAACTCCATTGGACTAAAAGAAATCTGAAGGAACATCAAAGAAAGATTTGAAATCGGAGTCCTTGGGTTCCCATGCAGTTACCCACAAGTTGAACTCAAGTTCCTCATCCTCAGTCATCCATGGGATTTCTGTAACAGTAGTGGTGATATTGCAACAGTTAGAGTGATCTTGCAAGGTTGCACAGTGCAAGGATGGGGTGGCGGTATTGCAATGTTACAGCATGATCTTGCAAGATCACATGGGTGCAAGGAGCCAGTGGTACTAGCAGGAGTATTGCAAGGTCACATGTGTGCAGTATTGGATGGGGTAGTAGTGGTGTTGCAATGCCAGTATGGCACAATCTTGCAAGGTCGTGTGGGTATGAGGACAGGGTAGCCACAATGTTGCAAGATGGCACATGTGTGGTATCAGATGGGCCTGGAATACTGGTGGTATTGCAATGGAAAGAGTGATCCTGCAACCTGAAGCTTGAAGGCCATGCAGGTGTGAAGATGGGGTAGCAGTGGTATTGCAACGGTATGGTGTGATACTACAAGGTCACACAGGTATGAGGATGGAGTAGTGGCAATATTGCAAGGTGGTGGGTGCATGTGTGGTATCGGATGGGGTAGTGGTGGTATTGTAATGGTAAGAGTGATCTTGCAATCTGAACGGCCACACAGGTGCGAGGACGTGATAGTAGTGGTGGTATTGCAATGGTATGGATGGCTACCATGCTGTCACGCAAGTTTCTACCACCTGCCGCTGTTCCGCTTGGGTCGTCTGGGCCATCTGGTGGTCTCCCTGGTGAGTACTCTTCCTCTCTTTGGTCAGACCATGCTGGGATTCATTCTAACGTGTTACACAGCTTCTCTGGCCTATGCCTAGGGTCCTCATCACCTCCAGGTGCTGCTGATGTGTCTGCCTCATCTCCAGGGTTGCCTAGCTTGTTCTGAGTTGTCCCTGGTGAGTCCGTTTGGCTTCTCTGCTCTGGGCGTCTGCACTCATGTTCTGACCTGTCTATAGGCTTCATCAGCATTTTCCCAGTGTCCTCAACACTCTCTGATGCTCCCGACGCGTCCATGTTGGCTTGGGTATGACTGCTGTTCAGCTCGTTGATACTCACCACTCCCCCTTGAGCTTGACGCTCAGGGGCTCATTCTCTTGCACGGATGGTGTGGATGGGCTAGGAAGTGCTGGAGGTGGCTCTGGGGAATCCTCAGATGAGTTGTCCTTGTCCGTTGAGGTGCACTGATTGTTTTCTTCATCAGCTCTCATTGATTGTGCATGTGCACTTGCACATTCACTCTCCCCTGCGATTGACACATTTTGACACATCATTGCGCTCCTGCCTTCAACCTGCACATTTTGGCATGTCCTCACGACCTTTCTGTCAACCACTGCACCTGCACTTTGATGTGCGGCGCTTCCATTGCATTTAGTGATTTAAAGTCTGGTCTGGTCTGGTTTTTTACCCCTAAAAAGCGCAACTGGTCCAAGACTGGTCCACGCGCTGTTGTTGTGTGAAACTGGCACTTAGTGGTGGCATGGGCAAATGTACTACACACTGTCGGCTATCAATAGCACCTTGGCCCGCGTAAATCGGCTCATGCGATGCCAATATATCGCCGTTTTCGGGTCACATGTCATTAAAACATAGCTAGAGAATGTATTTACTTGTAATAGACCAGGGAAAAATCGTAACAATATGAGAAAATTAGGGGAAGTGGGGAAAAATGGTAGTGACCTGCCTATATAGTTTGCGAAGCAACTGGTTGCAGTTAGGACCGGTTGCAACTGGTTTTAGACCGGTTTTGCTGTTTTCTTGATTTTAACAAGACTGGACTGGTCAGTAATTAAATCTGGTGCAACCGGACCGATCTGGTCCGGCTGCAAGCGGTCCAGTCCGGTGAAGTTGCCGGTCTTTTTGCAGTCCTGCAACTGGACTTTAAAACACTAATTGCATTTGACTTGGCCAGTGTCACCATCCAGTGGGTCAACCTGCACATCTGTGCAGTCACTCAGTTCGACTTGCGGCCTGTTGGGTGGTTCAGTGGGACTCCCAGGTGTTGACAACATTCATTGTCACCATTATTTCCTGCACCTCCCTTGACACCTCTCGACATCCCCAACACCCTCATCTTGACCTTGACCTCACCTCCTTGACCTCTGGTGCCCATTGGCTTGTCAGGCAGCTCTATGGGCTCGTCTGGATGATGTTGACCATCACCCATTGTCTTCTTTCTAGATAAGATCAGTAGAGACGCTAATAATCGCTCACCAGACAACTAATCCTATCTCCATGGATAGTAAACCTGAAATGAGGTGAAGAGAGTACTCTTCCCTGCACAAATTGCTACTAAAAACAAGTACCAACTCATAGAAAGGGGTTGACTATCAGGTGCATGGTTTGTTCATCAATCTTCAATGAGGTTGAGGGGATTGCATCAGTAATACTAATAAGGGTCTGGCTTTCAGTAGTGGTGGTGTACTGAATGTACTGTGGATTGTTGGGAAATGGCCTACACAACTCTTGGGTTGCTAGAAGGGTAATTCATTGTGACTAGAGTTACTTCCCTAAGATGCGCTCTTAATGACTTCCAATTGGCTCCTAATCAGTTAGGTAGGCTCAATTGGGCAGATAGACTCTGGATGTACTCAATCTCTTGCCAGTAATTCACACATGTCACTTAGATACACAGAACAGTTTGTCAGAAACTGATTCTGTTATGCACCAAGGAGTTGGCAATCAGCTTAAATGCTTGACTAAAACCCTTTCCCAGGGTGCTATTGAACTATTAGGTTGCCCTACTAGCTGGGGATCTATTTCCTTTAGTTGCCCACGCTGGGGTTTTTTCCCTAAAGGTGTCCTAACTGTCCCTTATCCTAAGGGATGCAGTATACTCCTAACTCTATGAATCTAAGTAGCTCTATGTATAGCGTGGGAACTACTCTACACAGCCTCATTGTCTGTTTGTAGAGGGGTACACTTGTGAGCACTTGTTGGTTGAGCTCACTCAAGTAGGAACCTTTTTCCTAAAAGAGGACCTTTCTTCAATTGAGGAACTGTCCAAATGGGGCTGAATCACACTCCTTATATAGTAATTTACATGTGGCTGTGCTACCTTCAGTTCCGAGGTGGCTGTGCCAAGATATGACTCATACTTACTCACCCTGTCAGAAAAATGACTGGCAATGAGCTAAGAATAGCCTTTGGCTTGGCAATGACTCATGTTGACTCATCATGACTCATGCTGTGCAAGGTCACATGATCATTCTGCTAGTCTAGGGGCAGTGCTTTGGCTAGTCCTCATTTGACTCACTTTGACTCACTATAACTCATGCTGTGTAAGGTCACATGATCTGAGTCAGGTGATTTGCAACTGAGGTCACATGCTCCATTTGCTTCTCTGACTCTTGGCTAAGTACTTAAGGGTAAAAGAGATATTAAAGAAATGGGTAGCTATGTACTTGTAGATAGTAATAAAAGGTGTGTTGAGAGAAATCATTTTGTTTCTCCACAACCTGTGAGTGAACAAATAAGAAAAAATAGAGGTAAATACTAGACACTAGGGTCTATATGTCTCTCAATTAGCTAAGCATTTGGACTGTGGGAATATAATGAAACTCAAATCTTGGATCAAATGTCTACCATCACATATACAGTATCTATGATTCCGCATCCAAACATTTTGGTGCAGGTCACTGTCACATCCCCAGGGTCCTCTGACAGTCTGGGTGAGTCCTTTGCCATGTCGCTCAGGTTGTCACCTGGTGGCTTCACTTTGTCAGTGTGGTCAGTTGGTGTTTGACCGCTCCACCTCTCAATCAGCATGCTGATGGATTTAACTGTCGCCATTCCGCCACTCTCTTGCTTGCCAAACCGCTTGTCAGCTGGTTTGTGCAATGTACCCACTGGCTTTGTCAGCCTTGTGCACTTTGCATGTGGGTTCAAACTTCATGGTGTCAGTGGCTTTGTCCAGTGGCTTGGTACGTTGTGGGTGTTCAATGGGCTTGTTGGGTTGGTGTATCTCACCAGTCTCCTCGTCCTTGTTGATCTCTCCCTTTGTCCTTGCCTCAGTATTGTCAGTCGTTTGTTGACCAACTTGCTCTCCCACAAGTGATGTGCTGTGTGTGAAGTAGGGTGCCGCTGTCACTGTGGCAGCAGTCTCGTCCGTGGACATAGCCACTCTGTGCACTGAGTTGTTGACATGCTCATGCGCTCAACATTTGTCGTTGTCATTACCAATCCCTTTGACATTGACTCCCATGGCCTCTGTGTGGCTCTTCACCACTCCATGGACCTCCCTGCTTGATTCCTCATCATGCGGTATCCACATCAGCTGCATGGTGGTCAGCTCATCATTCTGAACTTTGCCAAGCTCATCGCTTGCTCCAGTCCTCCCTCGAGTGAAGTGCTCAGGAGTTTCATTGGTGGGTTTTCTTCGACTTTGAACTCTTCTGACTTGATTTTGACTGTTCTGCATTCGTGTGCCTTGTGGCTGTGCTCACCACACTTCTAACAGGCTCTGTCAAAGGTTTTTCATGTGCCTGCTGCCACTTGTGGCTTTTCATCGCAACATCCTTCAATGTTTCGTAGTCGTTCTTGTAACAGTTGTACTGTAGACTTGTCAAATCAATTTGTGAGGTATTGCCACTGTTCATGAGCAGTGGTAAGTTGGAATAAGTTGAATAGAATGGAATCTGGTAAGCTTAAAGATACAAGCCGTTTTGCTGTGGCTGCATGCTGTCAGTCTGAGTGCGTCACAGTTCCTGCGAGGTATTCTTGTAGTCCATGCATGTGAATGGCTTGCTGAACTTGTGCACACCATTCTGACCAATTGCTACCATCTGGTGAGAGCTGTGGTACATTGTCATGGAACTCCATTGGATAAGACGTTCTTGGGATGAGGTTGGTGAGTGAGCTACTCTGTGCTAGCAGGGCTCATAACCTGTAGAAAACTCTAGTGGAGTCACTGTATTAGTAGATTAATTACATACCTGTAGAAGACTCTAGTGTAGTCACTAAAGAAAAACACTATAGTATGAAGCGTCCAAAATAAGGTCTGCTTACATAATCTACTAACTGTCGAGTCCATATGAGTTGGCTCAACATCAATTTCCAACAACATGATGCCCTAGACACTGCCACGCCCTTCAGGAGAAGCCTGTCTTCCTTCAGTTGATCAAAAAAGAGGAAGAAGATATCCAATACCAAGTGCACACTACTATCCATACCCTAGAGGAAAAACCAAAGGTGGAAGAAACAGCTGAGGAACTTGTTCCCCCTGAATACCATGACTATCTAAAGGTGTTCAGTAAGCAAGAATCTGAAACCTGGAAACCGTGAGACCATGCCATTGACATGAAATACATGTTCCAACCCAAGAAGGGGCATATCATCCCTTTACCTCCTCAGGAGCAGGAAGAAGTTGCAGCGTTCCTAGACAATCAGCTGAAAAAAGGCTATATCCGTCCCTCCAAATCTCCTCAGACATCCCTGGTATTCTTCATCTTTAAAAAAGATGGCAAGAAGAGAATGGTACAGGATTACTGATATCTCAATGAGCACACCATTAAGTTATCCTCTACCACTCATCCCAATTGGTGGATAAGCTCAAAGGAGCAAAGCTATTTATGAAAATGGATCTAAGATGGGGCTACAATAATGTCCATATCAAAGAAGGTGATGAATGGAAGGCTGCTTTCATCTGCTACAAAGGAGCATTCAAACTCCTAGTCATGTACTTCAGGCTATGCAATTCACCGGCTACGTTCCAGGCTATGATGAATGAGATCTTTGCTGATATGAAAGATGTGGTAGTGGTTGGTCCACATTGATGATGTGTTAATATTCACCAAGACAAATGACCAAGATGAACACAATAGACTTGTGCATGAAATATTGTGGAGATTAGAACAAAATGACCTTTTCGTTAAGCCAGAGAAATGCTTCCTCTTGATAAAGGAAGCAGAATTCCTAGGCATGATGGTCGGTGAAGACAGAATAAAGATGGTCAATTCTAAGGTGAAGGCTATCCTAGAATGGCCAGAGCCAAAGATAGTCAAAGGAGTCCAGAGTTTTCTTGGACTTGCCAACTGCTACCAAAGGTTCATCAAGGACTATGCTCAGTTCGCATGTTCATTGAATGATTTATTAAAGAAGGACCAACTCTTCAAGTGGAAGGAAGCACAATAGACAGCATTTGACACACTGAAGCAACATTTCACCACTGCTTCCATCCTTGCATTCCCAGATAATGATTGCCAATTTTGGCTAGAAACAGACACCTCGGACTATGCCACAGGGGCAGTACTCTCTATGCTAAAAGAAGACAAGTGGCATCCAGTTGCCTTTTCCAGTCATAGTATGGTGCCTCAGGAACACAATCATCCCATTGTTGATAAGGAGATGTTGAGCATCATCCATGCATTAGACATATGGAGGCACTACCTGGAAGGCTCATTATCAATTTGAGATTTAGAACGATCACGCCAACTTGCAGTATTTTATGAAGTCTCAGGATCTGAACAGATGCCAAGTGCATTGGTGGCAATGGCTATCCAGATCCAATTATGTTTTTGTCCACAAACCTGGTGCTACAAACACCAAAGCTGATGCACTCTCTAGGAGAAAAGATCACATGCAAGACATCCAAGATGATAATAAGGGAATTACCATGATCTCTCAGAGCAGATACATATGAACCATTCCGGTTGAAATCCATGATGAAGGCAAATAAATCCTCATATCCATAGGAAAGAAGATAAACGTGCTCAAGGAGAGTGAAGTTAAAGAATTATGCAACCAAGAAGGAAAAGTCTTCATACCTGATGACAAAGCAATCTGCTTATCTATTTTGAAATCATGTCATGACTTGCCAGTGGCTGATCATCTCAGTTATGAAAAGACCATTGAGCTTCTCAGGAGAAGTTACTGGTGGCCAAACATGACTGTTTATGTCAAAGATTACATATCGTGATGTGATCAATGTGCTTGCATGAAAGAAAGCAATAAGGCCCCAGCTGGCTCCCTGCTCCCTTTGCTCTTGTCAGATGGCCTGTGGCAGAATGTTACTGCTGATTTCACCACAGATCTTCCTCCATCAAATGGATATGACTTCATCCTAGTAGTCATTGATTGATTCTCTAAAGAAACTGTATTCATCCCATGCAACAAGACAGCTATGGTGCTGGATACCACCAAGCTTTATTTACACCATGTTTGAAAGAACCACAGACTTCCCCAGTTGATTGTATCAGACTGCGGACCACAGTTCACTTCCCAGGTGATGCAAGACATTTGCAAACACCTCAGAATTACAAGTAAATTAAGTATGGCACATCACCTGCAGACAGATGGGCAAACAGAGTGAACAGGGACCTCCAGCAGTACCTGTGCATGTTCTGCGCTGAGAAGCAGGATGAATGGTCAGACTAACTCCTAATTGCTCAGTCCCCGTACAACTCAAAGATCTTGGCATCTTCAAAAACAAACCCTTTTGAGGTCACCCATACATTCATCTCTAAAATGGGAGTAAAACAATGTGTCTCCAAGGCACCAGCTTCTGTGAACTTTGCTGAATTCCTTAGCAAAACCTTACAGGAAACAAGGGAAAGTCTGAAAGCATCTCAAGAGCATATAAAAGCTCAAGTGGACAAGGATAGATCTGATGCTCTGCAATACCAGATTGGAGATAAGGTCTGGCTAGCTACAGACAACCTACAGTATGCTTGATGCACCAAAGCAAGAAACTTATGGAATGGTGGCTAGGCCCCTTTCCAATAGTTGATCTCATGGGCCCAAATACGGTTAAGCTGAAGCTTCCCAGGGGAATGAAAATCCATAACATTATGAACATCTCTCGTGTTAAGCCTTACAAGGAATGGTTGACATCACCAGCTGGCATAAGTGGGATAGTAGCACCTAATGATGCAATATATGTAAGGTGGTCGTCATCACCATTCTTGTATATCTTCTTGAGCTTTATATGCCATTGAGCAAGGCGCATGTCTAGATCTGAAGCTGATTGGGACAGCAGGAGCTTGTTGAAGATCATGTTAGAAATTATTTGAGCCATGGTAAAAAATGAATGGCTGGTTATCATCTGATCCACTTGATTCTTCATCTTCAGAGTGGCCACCTGTTTGATGTGATGGGAGTTTCTCAATGTGCTTCATGTTGACCAAAATGTTTGTTGCTGCATCCAGACCAAGGTCACTGGTGGCATCATGAATCTTTCATACCATCTTCTTGTAGTCTGACTTATTGTCAATGTCCATTGCCTTGCTCATGTGCTGGCTAAAAACATTTGTGAGCCAGGCAATCTGTGGTGCGACAACAGGGAGTAATACCCCTTCGTCTTCAGCATAGTAAACTTGAATGAGAACTGCTGCTTGTTAGAGACCCTGTATTGAGTCCAACCATGCTTCTCAATAATGCTTTCTAGAAATGCAATATAGTTGTCCTTATTGGGCAGGAAAAACAACTCCTTGGTTTTGAGGGACTTCTCTTGTTGCTTGGTAGTACTCTTACCCTTGGATGACTGCTTGAGTGCAGAGTAGACAGTGAGTGTTACACTAAGCGTAGAACCTAGCTTTATCGGTATATTGGCGAGAGTCACGTGACGAACAACGAGTAAAGTGTAAGTCTTGAGCTTTAAGGGCTGTGTTATCCTTAGAGCTAATTGAAGAGTCTGCTATGCTTGGTAGGTGTAGAGACTATGAGAAGGGTCTCATGAAGTAGATCGCAATCTACAAAGCGGATTGGGCTAGATACTACACTTGTATTGTGTAGAACTAACTGGGGAAACTACAAGTACACTGGTTGTTTATATACTGTGAGCGGACCCTGAATAAGGAGTCCTAAAGGGGAAACGGAACAGCGGAATGCCATTCTAGAAGGAGATACGTCCATAAGAGGAATTGGGAGAAAACGGGTGAACTGCGAACTGCGGAAGGAAATGGAAGCGGAACAAAGGAAGACATACAAAGAGGATCAAGGAGTTCCGGTAGGAAAGAAGATCAGAAAGGAAAGGAACTCTGTCAGGCAAAGATCTCTAAGGATCAAAAGAATCAGAAGGAAGATCAAAGAAATGGGTGAAATCGGAAGTGGAGTCCTTGGGTTCCCATGCAGTTACCCATGAGTTGAACTCTAACTCCTTGGCCTCGGTCATCCAGGGGATTTCTGTAACATTACCCCCATTGTATGTCTGAGACACCATCTCAGAAACTAATTCCTCCATTGTCACTGTCGGTTTCATCGGGGTCTCTGCTGTTGGCCCTGGAAAGGTACACTGGACAGGCAGATTGAATGTGTTCAGGAGCATGGGCCTGACAGTAGGGGCACTGATAGGCAGGGCAAGAGGGATGAAGGTGGCTGGGATTGCCACAGACGAAGCAGCAGAGAGCTGCATGATTGCGACATTGAGGGAGCGCAACTCCTTGAACAGATGTGGTGGTAAGTCGGGAGGTGGGAGGAGGCATGTTCTGGAAGATGGAATGGATGGTGTTGAGGAGGCAAGAGAAATCGAGGTCTGGGGCAGGTGTAGGTCAGTGTCCGTGAAGTGGGGATGGAATGGGGATGGGACTCAGTGATGAAGAGGGTTGGCTCTCTTCTGAGGTCACTGCAGTAGCAACTCCAGAGTCAAGATTGGGAGTAGACCCAAGAGAGGCAGTTTCAGACAAAGGTGTTGAAGGGGGCGTTTCCAGGAGGAGGTCCCTTCGCTGTTGTTCGGAACAAAGTCCAACCATGGCAGCGAGAATGTGCTGCATGATCTCCTCAGGGATGAGGTGGAAGAAATGGGAGAAGTTTGTGAAGGCTAGGAGTTGGAGAACCTCGTACTGCTGGGCAGTGAGTCTCTGGTTTCATTGATTGGCATTGTCAATGGAAATACTGGTGGTCATTGCCAGATGGAGTCTACCATGGGAGTAGTTGTTGTAGAGCCGGATGAGACCTGTGGTGAGGACTTCTCTGTCGTTCCGAAATTCAACACTTAGTTCAATGGGAAGGAGCACCGAGGAGTCTTCAAGTACCGATGTGATGACAACATGTTGTTCACAAAGAGGGAGTCTTCTGAGGGAGGAAAGCGAAATACTGTAACTGGGGAAGAAGACATAACCAAAGAAACTGAATAAAGGCGAAATTCCTGGGCATTTAAATACCCAGGGAAAATCCAAATCAAGAGTCGGAGAGGCTTGGGCGGAGTGGAAGCGGAAAGAAGTACGGAAAGACGGGGTTCTGAAACTTCTTTGGGTCAAATCAGGATTAGGTGAAGTTGGAACTGCACAGATGTGGACTGTGGACTGTGGACTGTGGACACAGCATGGGGGAGATAGGTGGGAAAAGCAAACAGCTAAAGAGGCGAGTAATGAAGCGTGAGAAATTCAATGAAACTCATGTACAAATTTCTTCTCATAACTATTTTGTTCATCACCTTATGCCTGACCTCAGTGACTGTGCTGGTTGTCTTGGTTCTGACGAGGGGGATCTTGGATCTCCAAGACCGGGTTTCAGAACGGCAGGTGCCCATCGTGGTATGTGGGCGATTCAGTGAGCCAACTTGCT
>JBBPNN010000303.1:0-30938 GCA_038090935.1 Hortiboletus campestris
TTTGAGTTCCTAGACATGGTCGTGTATTCCCCAGCAACGGCGGCCATGAATAGCTGTGATTACAGCCTTCACACAACATTACTTGAGTATATACAGGCATATCCGTTTTCGACAATTTTTGTGATGCTCGCGCTCCGAGTCGGGTCGACGCTCCATGGTCACCATATGTGACAGTAACACGGGTAACGCACATGAAATACGAGCAATAGAGGTATGATACGACCTGTCCATCATCTGAGGCCTCGCATCGCACCAGAAACCGGCCAGTACGACGGTATACACATGCTAAAACGGTCTCGGTAGGTTGACGTACCCGTCCACCTGGCTTGTTCCACCGTCCCCCCAACATCCCCACCCGCTCCAGACGACCCAGACGACCAAGAGATGCAACCCGGTCGCATAGCTCACGAACGCAAGTCTCGCACGACGATGTCCAAGAACAGCGCGCGTTAACGTGAGGAGAACACGCTCTGGGAGTGGTAGAGACGTATATGCATGTGTCGCTTCCTGTATGGTATTGTCAAGCAAGAGTATATGCTTTTTGCACGTGGAAATCACGTACCCTTCCTCGGAAGGCTTCGAATGGATTCATCGTCTCCTCATATCTCTGTCTCCACTTCCCTAGCTCCACCTCGTCTTCATCACCGCCGTCCCCTGGACCACCTGCCCTAGACTTGCCCGTTCTGTGCGGTCGGGACGTCCCAGGTAAAGGATCCAACTGCGACACAGACGACGTCTCGCGATAACTCTGCATATACCGCACCTTTTCATACAACTTGAGGTTATCCGACTGCAACGACTTGATCTCGGAACGTGATTCTGAAATCGTATGGAACTGACGTCGAAGTTCCTGCACATTGCATGCCCCGTGAACACTCGAGGATCAACGAAAATGAAAGCACAGGCACCTCTTCCAATTCAGCGTTCCGTGCTCTGAACCGGTCCCGCTGGCTCGTTACGATGGGTAATATCGAGGTATCCGCAGACGAGGTGAACGGAATTGGCGTGCTTCGTGTCGTACTCCCAGACGACTCGCCTTTCTTGTTCTTGGCATGTTCCAAGCCGAGGTCTAGTCCGAGCCCAGCCAACGCGTCTTCGACGCCCGTCGTTCCACTCGTGCTTGGAAGGTTTGCAGAACGGTTATCGAGTGCAAGAAGGTCCGTCTCGAGTTTCTCATTGAGGGATTTTTGCTTGGAAAGTTCGGCCCTGGCCGTGTCGAGCTCGGACCGTGTGGAGTTGAGGGACTCTTCGAGAGATGTGTGCAATATCTGATACAGTACAATACGTGAGGGAGTGTATTTTGGTGACGCCAATGGACGATTGGCAAACTCACCCTGAAACGCGTGAGTTCTTCGAGGATGCGCTTGTTCTTGATCGCAAGGAGCACCTCGAGGCTCTTTCCATGCTGTGCGTTCGCCTTGTCAGCGTTGGGATCAGGAAGGTGTACGCCCTCTGACGCGTGGGAGGACCAGTCGTCACCATCCGCATCGGAGGTGTCGTCGTCGAGGCCGCCAAATTCGACATACTATCGGGTGGACGTGAGGGATCCCATTTGAAACGCGTCCACACCGTGTGCGCCAACTCACTTTCATGATCTCGAGCTCTCGCTTGATTTCATCGTAATCGGCATACGTCGTAAGCTTCTGCTTAAGGGCACCCACTTCCGCCTGCAGCTCTGCCTTCTCCCTCTCTCCTCGTTTCGCACCCTCTTTGTTGTGTCCTGCAAGCTGAGTTTGTGCAACGGACAGTTGTGACTGGGCAGAGAGAAGTTGCGTTGTTAGATCTGCGTTGGTTGACTCGAGAGTAGAGAGACGCGATTGGAGGCTCGTTATCCTAGACAACTGGTCAAATCCGATCTATGCAGCCAAGAAACAGCAAACGCACAGCTTTGTGTTCTCGCTCTCCGCCCTCAGTGCTTCGATCTCCGCACGTAACCCCTCCTGTTATGTTGCATACAAGGCTCTTACAGTAAGAATACAGGCACCAGGGAGGAGAGGCGGACGTACGTTTCGCCCTTCGACAGCTGCGACTCTGCTACTTGCCCGTTCCAAATCGGCGAGGACCATGTCTGCCTCAGCCAGTCGGGAGACGAGGTCTTGATCAGCGCGCGAGCTGGCATCCAAGAGACGCGCTTGGTTAGACTCGTTCGACAGTCGGAGCTCACGAAGTTGCGACTTGTAGAGCGTGACTTGCCGCATCAAGTCCTGCTCACTGTGACGCACGATGGACGAAAGCAGTGAAAGTGAGCCCCAGCTCGACAGGACCACCAGCGAGCCACTCACCGTTCCTCATAGTTCCGCATACGTTCATCGTATGTCGCATTCAATTCATTCTCCTTCTGCGAGACCTTTTCTGCAATCAACTCGTCCATCTACCTCAGGGCCCTGATCAGCACTTCATCCCGTTTCCAGGTCGTCCGCACGTGCAAATGCAAATCAACACGTGTACTCACCTTGCCCTCCAAGCTCTCCACCCTCCTCTTCGTGCTGTCCAAGGTGCCATTCTCCCGTTTCAGCTCGGCGTTCTCCCCCTTGAGTCGCGCGACCTCGACCTTGAGCGCGTTGGCTTCGGCAGTCAATGATGCATTTGTTTCAGACGTGATTGTCTGTTCCACGACAGCCTCTAGGAGTGGATAAGGATCCGGGGCTTCTGCGAGGACTTTGTAGACATTTAGAAAGGCTGACTCGGCGACTTTGGAACGTTTGGTGAGGTTGTCGATTTCCTGTTGGTATGCTATACAGTATACGGAATGGAATGGGGTGGTGGCATGAGTGCAATGATGGCCGAACGACGAGGACGAGAGACGTACCTTTAAGCAATCCCTTGAACGCGTTGGGCTTCTCCTCGTCGGGGATCTTCTTGAACTCTGAACACGGATATGCGGTTAGTCGGTGTGACGGTTCTGTGCCGAGGTATATAAAGACGAAATGAAGCGCACCTTTTGTGCGCTCGGCCAACCCCTTGCGACTGAGGACATTCTCTTTCTGGTTCTCGACGATTTCGATGCCCTGTGCATCGAGCGTCTTCTGGAGCTCGTGGAGGTCGATGCCTGGTCCGGTTGAAGCGTTCCAGCAGACATGCCAACGCGCAGGTAAAAGAAAGACGTAAAACGAAGAGATTTTTGGGCGAGAAAGGTCACAGAATGTTTATGGACAGAAACCAAAGGAAACGGTGCATGAGCGTGGCAGGGTTGCAATAGATGGGTACGACGCACCTTTCCACGTCGCAAGTGCTCCAGAGAAGTTGTGCTGTTCTGTCGAGCCCATCGCGAGCTTGCCCCAGGCTCAGACGACAGACTGAAATGATGATGTAGGGATGCTAGACTTGGTCCAGGTTTACCCGAGCGTCGCTAACCAGTGTTATAGTCGACCGTTTCACAGGTTACTCCACCAAAAATTATGAATGGTGTCAATATTCAAACAGTAGCAAGCCCAACAACCTGTTCCATATGCCTCACCACGTCCAACAATTCTGCACTCTCGTAGCTGTACGGTCTCGACGGGATACGGCGCGCAATCGGATCCGTCGCTTTCAACCCCGCGAAAACAGCCTCCTTCAAAACGATCTTCCACGTCGTTCGCCCCTCCACCACACGGCACTCGACCGTCAGCGCATCATAGTGGTCTACACCACTTGCCCACCGCGCAAGCTTCTCAATTCGTACGCTGTCGACCAAGTCATGCTCGAACTTGCAGTCCGGTCTCTGACACGCGTTCCGCTCGTAGTGAGCTCGACAGAGACTTTGGACTTTTGCATATTGTGTCTAGCAAAGAAAAAAAATCAGTCCTGCTTGTTTGTTTCCCATCAAAGCAACCTCACGAGAGCATCGCCCGCCGTTTTCAATCCTGCTCTTGCTTCTTCTAGTAGCAACGCTTTGGGAAGATCGTAGACACTGGCACGGCCGACATGTCTTGATGGGGGATACCCGGACCCCTCAACGCGGACGCTCCAACCACTATTAAAATCATCGCCGTAACCCCCATACCCCCCGAATGCACACCCATAGTCAAGACGAACAACATAGGACTTCCGTCCATCGCGGTTTCCCTTGGGATGCACTGAGCTTACACTCTGCCTTGAAAGCAGACAAAAAGTGTACTCACCAACTTGTGCACTCGATTGATATTGAATACAGTATGACTGTACATGCATCCGTAATTGGACCTCGCTCTTTCGCACTGGCTATAGAACCGCCCTCTCAGAGATCCCGTGAGGGGTTGTGTATTGACCAACGTATGATCTCTGCAGACCGTGCGGGCAGCATATTCGTCGCTTACAGGCATCCTCGAGTGTAGGGAGTTCAATGGCTGTTACGACTGGCAGACGTAGATCGATGAGATGTATCACGCATCATGGGCGCAAGAACTCTAGGTGTTTATCCTAATCGCCGTGTACCCATACCGGGCATGATCAAGTGTAGATGCGTCACCCACAGGCTCTCCCATGACTCAGTTCGGAGGATGTGGTAGTTTGTCATCTGGGTGTCACCAACCTAGCAGTGCTATCACGATAGTCACCAGACCGTTTCATAGGATGTACCACATATATACCACCAGTAATGATGATTCGATATTTAAGTACTAGTAGTAGCAAGCCCGACAACCTGTTCCATGTGTCTCACCACATCCAATAGTTCCGCACTCTCGTAGCTGTACGGTTTTGACGGGATACGGCGCGCAATCGGATCTGTAGCTTTCAACCCCGCGAAGACAGCTTCCTTCAAAACGATCTTCCATGTGGTTCGGTCATCCACCACACGGCACTCGACCGTCAGCGCATCATAGTCGCCTAAACCCCCTGTCCACCGCGCGAGCTTCACAATTCGTGCGCTGTCGACCAAGTCATGATCGAACTTGCACTCCGGTCTCTGACACGCGTTCCGCTCGTGGTGAGCTTGACAGAGACTTTGCACCTTTGGATATTGTGTCTAGTAGCAAAGAGAAGTCAATTCTGGTTATCTGTTTCCCACCAAAGCAACCTCACGAGAGCATCGCCCGCCGTTTTCAATCCTGTCCGTGCTTCTTCCAGGAGTAACGCCTTGGGGAGATTGTAGACTCTGGCATGGCCGACATTTTTTGATGGGGGATACCCGGATCCCTCGGGTACTCTCACGCCCCAACCGCTATACCATCCTTCATAGCCCCCATACCTCTCGAATCCACACCCATAGTCGAGACTAACAACATAGGACTTTCGTCCATCGCGGTTTCCCTTGAGACGCACCGAATTTATACTCTGCCCTGAAAGCAGACAAAGAGGGTCACACTCACCAACTTGTGCACACGATTGATGTTGAATATGGTATGGCTGTACTTGCATCCACCACCGAACCTCGCTTTTTCGCATAGGCTATAGAACTGCCCGCTCAGAGATCCCCTGAGGGGTTGTGTATTGATCAACGTATGATCTCTGCAGGGCGTGCGGGCAGCGTATTCGTCGCTTATAGGCATCCTCGAGTAGGGAGTTCAATGGCTGTCACGACGGCAGAGCGAGCGGAAAACGTAAATCGATGAGACTATCACGCATCGTGGGCGCAAGAACTCCAGGCGTTTATCCTAATCGCCGTGTACCCATACTGGGCAACTTGATCAGGTGTAGATTCGTCACCTACAAACTTGTCTCCGCCTGAGGGGATCGCATCTCGCACAGACGTGCATCGATCGACTTTACTAAAGATACTGCGTGAGCGAGAAGGGTGGATATTTGGATGTCGTCTATGTGTGTATGATAAAAGGTCACTTCAGTTCTCGCTCCTTGGGCATACCTAGGCGGTCATCTTCATCTGATACAGCTCCCGTTAGGACAGGGGGCGAATTGAGACATCGTTGCACATCCTCCGCAGTATGAGAAAACGGTTGTCGGCACCTCTTCTAGCTTTGTAGATCTTCAAGAAATCGATAAATATCACTGGTCGACGAACGCAGGTATACACGTTACAAGAACTTTACTACACCGACCTATTCGTCCGCCACGATAACCACACTCTTTCCAATAAATGCACCTTTGAGGAAATTGTCAAATGCCACCTCGGCATTCTCCAATCCCTTCGTGACATCCTCCCTATACGTCAACTCTTTAGATGCGATCTGAGCGGGTACTTCTCGTTCAAAAGTCTCCAAATACTTTGGAGCGAGGGTGGTGGTGACGAAGCCACTAATCGAGATTTCCTTTGGAATTATGTTGATCAAGTTCTGTCACGTTCAAGATCCTTGAGTCACTATTGATTTTCCAACATGAATGAGGACTGACCGGAATTGGTTTGGCTGAGCCGCCATAGCCAGCGATCATCCCACATTCCTGTCAGCTGTGAGTACACGTGGATCAAAGACGATGTGACCAGACTGACGATAAATCGAGCATGTTTTGCAGCTGCGTTCAGCGCAGCTTCCAGAGTTTCACCGCCCACGTTGTCCCAATAGCTGTACCTTTAGTCAGAACACACTGTAGAACACTTGAAGAGTGGGACATACACATCGATGGGGCCTTCCTTTTCCAAGATCTCCGACGTCTTTGTTGTCTTGTAATTGAACGCCACGTCGGCACCGAGTTCTTTCAGGAACTGGACTTTGTCAGCTGAACCAGCCGATGCGATCACTTTCATGCCATCCTGCTTCGCGAGCTGGATCACGAAACTGGCAACATCTCCCGTTAATCTATGCATCCGTAGACAATATGGAAAGATTGCGTACGATCCGACTGCACCAGCCCCGCTAGTGACGAATGCCACTTCTCCCTGTGCGCAAAGTTAAATGACCGAGTCAGAGCGGTGGGAAACATCCAGGACAATCTCACCTTCTTCGCACGTGAATACTCCTTCCAGCCGAAATATGCGGTCTGGCCTTGAAATTACTGTGAGCGCGTGCCTTGAGAACAGCGAGAAGAAGAATTTACCAGGCAAACCAGCTATGCCCACAAAGACACTCCAAGGAAGATTGTACTCGTTGTGTATCTTTGTGAAAGATTCGGTATCATGTAGTACCGAGTACTCTTGGAACACTACAGATCAAAGTTGGCATGAACTTTGACTAACATGTAATCGTCGCGCTCACAGAAATATCCATGCAAGTGATCTCCAACCTGGAAAGCTGGGTTCTCAGAACGCACGACGACCCCGATACCATAACCATTGATCCTATAGACGAGGATCCAACTCAGTGAAGACAGCGACTTATAGAACACACCCCTTACGTTTCTCCGATTTGATACTTGTTCTGTTCATAAGCAGGGATGTAAACTGGATTGTCTTTGAATCGGGTATACTGAAGAGGTAAACTTACAGGCATGAAAGGTTTCATCCTGGCTAGTACATAGGGCTCCAAGGACAACACGAGGGTCTTGACCAAGGTGCCTCCATTCAAAGGGACATTGTCTAGGTCAATTGTCTGACTAGTGTCAAATATTGTTGTCTGGCCCGGAACAGGGAAACCTAGAACAGGTACGACGCGACACGTTCAGACATACGTTTCTGGGTCTATTGACTGTACTATGCTCACCTGTCGGGAATTCCTTGAAGATGATGCGTTTGTTGGTGATAGGAGCCATCAGTGCGAATGGTGTCAGAATCAGTGGTATGCTTTGAACTTACAGTCGAGGTGTTCATGGCGGGTTTTATACCAGAGCTAGGTAGCACTCAGATGTAGAGGCTATCCCACCTTGCAGGGGTGTCAGAGCCATTGACTTATCCGTAGTAATGTTGCTTCGTCATCCAGCATCTCGCCGTGTACGCGTGTACGATCGAGGGATTGATATTATCCTCGTCGTCCTGAAAACGTCCACCTTTCTGCTGACAGAGGATCATATGGCACAGGAGTCACTAGTCAGGACTGAGAGGAAGTGATATCATAAATTGATATCTGACAACATGCATGACTAAACACAATCTGCGCCATCAAACCCTCGGTGACTAGCATGAATTCCGAACTTACTTTGGTCAGTAACTATGACTCAATTTCGGACCCACTGGCAGCTGGATTCCAACCTCGTATTCATCCATGTATTATGACGTAAATTAATTGGTGAGCCTGGATGTACATATGGAAGGCGTTGACGGCGTCGTCACGTTCTTTGCGGGGTTTGTGCAACATAAAGCAAGCATGGTGCAACGTCCTCATAGCACTCACTAATAAAGCCAAGTTGAAGTTGGTGGGGCGGGACCAACATGTCGAGTGACGTAAACCAGGATGATCAAGGTACAATATTACTCGTATACAGTACGAGGCAACGCCGCTGTTTCATCGCCGTTACCGACATCCACACCCCGCTCGTCGTCCTCATGTCTCCCTGAGCCATCGAGGAAGAAAAAATGTCGTGCGCCCCATCTTTCCCGAGTATCTACTCGCGGATTCTCTCTCTTTCCGTTTTTTTCCTGTCCTTTCTCCCCGCAATTCACGCCTCAGACTCATGGATCCAATACCCACCCAACGGATATGCAACCATGACATACTACACACTCCCTACCGGGTTCATCGCTGCGTGTGGATGTACCCCGAACAGCACATACTATCCCACTGCTGCTCTGAGCCAGATGGCGTACGGAAGTAGCACCTCGTATGGCTCCGCATGTGGCCAATGCTTCAATCTCACCCTCGTTGACGCATTCACGGCGAATCCGCGTTTCTATCCCAACGTGACCAGTTCTGTCGTCGTCAAAATCACCGACCTTTGTCCGCTTTCCACCAAGGGGTGGTGTAACGCCACAACTTCTGGGCCCAATGCGTGAGTGAACGGCGCGCTATGTTCGAGGAGTGCGTTGAAGCGACAGTTGAGCTAGTGGTGGCGCGTATCTTAACTTTGATCTTGCCTGGCCGTCTACTTCAATCCCAAATAGCTTCTTCCCGTCTGATGCTACCCTCTATGGTATGTCTTGCCCACCAGAATATGCGGATATCAGTGACTGAACATGTGTTTGCGCAGGTTTTACTGTAAGTTTGAATGGCCAGTGTACAAATGGAGATGATGGTTTAACAAAAACAGGACTTTGGTGTCTGGAACATCAGCTACCAGACGGTCTCGTGCCAGGAGTGGAAAGGATATACCAATCATACCGCTCTCGGAAGCGTTGCAGATTTGGGTTACACCTCCTGCTGTCCAAATAACCCGGTACTATTCATCTCATTCTACAGTATTCGCGCTAACCGCGACGTGTGATGACACAGGTTACTGATGACGATTCGTGCCCTTCCTATTCAGATAATGCAGGGCTATCGTTCGTTGTCTTCCTTGATATAAAAGCCTCGTGCTGACAACTGGGTTATAGTCCAACTATCCACCCTGGATCTGGGGCTGATACCATGTTCACAAATATACCTCACGTTCTTTTCCTAGCATTGACTGTATCCCTATCAGCGTATTTGTTGTAGAATTTTTGGGCTTGGGTTCTCCGTTGGATTCATCTCCTCCTACTTTCTTTGACAGAGCTTCTCTTCGCGTCACCTTTCACCTTCAGAGACTATTCACTCCACGTAACTAGCAGTTTGTATTGCTGCCTAGACGCACTCACCATAATCTATGGATGACTTGGTCCATCCGTCCTCCTACGAATGGTGTGATTCTTAAAGTCCCAAAGCATAGCTCAGGCTAGCGTCTCTTGGCTGTCACGAAATACTGCGCGCCATGTCGAGCCGCTCGTTTCCACGAAATACCATGTGCCCGATGTCACGAGCGAAATGCGGCGGCAAGCGGGGTTGAGGTCCCCCTTTCTTTCGCTTTTGCCGCCCAGTACGAACTGGGTTACCAGTCGGGGTAGGTGCAGCAAGCGTGATCGAGATAGAGGCCTCTGCGGGTTGGACTTGTATCATGTCCTCGTTCGTCGGCGGATCTGTGCGTAGAGCTGGAGGAGCAGGGATGCGACGCTCTGCCTGACAGCAGTGACATCGGTAGGAGACGAGGTGACCATGCGACGTCGAGTCTGTTCGAAACAGGTCGGTGAACGCGGTACGCGATGCTACACGGTTCCGTCACTCACCTTTAACGCGGACGGTTGCGGAGATGCCGGGTACCAAGGGGGCGCTGCAGCGTTTGCATATGCGGCGTTTCACAGACGGGTCCCTGTCAATGTGCATGGGACGAGCAACGGCAACGGTAACGACACGCGTGTCGTCAATGTCAATGTCAACGGGGCATGGATAAGCACTAATGATTCGACGAGGGGACTCAAACGTACATCTTCACGTTCGTCTTTTTCCCCACGCTCTTCATCGTCTCTATGTAACTCCTCGACAGCTCCTCAAAGCTGACCACGCGCCGTCTCCGCTTCCGCTGGGATTTTGTGGGATGCGACGGAGGGTCACCTTCCTCGGTGCCGGTGCGCTTGTCGTTTTTGGTCCTCGGCGGCATCGACGGGTCATCGTCGTCAGGGATGGAACCAGGGGGTGCGAGGCCGTTCAGAAGGACACTGGCTTGGTAGAGAAAGTTGAGTCGTTGGAGGACATCTCGGTTCGTCACGCTCGTCGGATTAGGCGCCTCGTCCTTGTTCTTGTCCTTGTTCTTACCCATGACTTGACAGTCGAAATAGGGTAAGGGCAAATTGTAACCAACGTGATAGGCAAGCCGTTTGGGAAGAGTACGCTTATCGCCGGCTATTTGGCGTTTTCATAACCGGTCATCATGAGACATAAGCGAGATAATCGCGCCCGACCTTAGCTCAGTTGGAAGAGCGCGAGACTGTAATTGGTTAAGACATTTCATCTTGAGGTCGCCTGTTCGAGCCAGGCAGGTCGGATTTACCTTTTATCTTTCATCTCCAGCTGACCAGCTAGATTAAAACTTTGCTGAGAACGGTATCGCAAGCCGACCTTAGCTCAGTTGGAAGAGCGCGAGACTGTAACTGGATAAATTCATCTTGAGGTCGCCTGTTCGAGCCAGGCAGGTCGGATCCCTTTCTTTTTTTGGCTTCGAACGAAGCGCTGACTGCCCATTATTACAGCACAAGAAGTCTACATACGTATTGACAAAACACGTCCATCCCCGTAGAAGCTGTAACGAAAGAAACAATGTCGCAAGAAACGTCCAAAACCAGCCGAAAAATACGTTGATGCACCTCTGTGCACACACACGATGTCCGTGCTATCGTCCTCCGCCATTTCTTGCGGCCGGCCGTATCCTTGGTCGTGTCGGCGTCTCGTTCTTCGGTAAACATGCGGGTATACCGTCCAGAGGAAGAGGATTACCCCGCCTCAGTAGACTCTCCCCTGCTAGCGTTCTGCTAGTGAGAAACCGTCTGCCGAAAGGACGTGCTTCTCACCCACTTTGAGCTCTCAACCCCGTCACCTTGCTCCATCGACTCGTCCTGTGTCGGATGGGACACTTGAGGAATCGTTATCACCAACAATATCGCGGAGCGCGCCTCCTTGCTGTGTTGACTGTTCCAATGGGTCAACCCCGTGGTCCTGACCCATTGCATCGGCATCTGCCTGCCCCTCTGCTTCGCTGTCCTCCTCCGTGTCATCATCGTCCATCCCACCAGGCGGTTCTCCAATCCAGTCGTCATCGCCTTCCGTTCCAAAGTCCCACACGTCGAGCATAGTTGTCGAGTTGCGGTTGATCGCTGCCACGCAGCATCTACCCTTGAAAACGACCTGCCACACGCCGTCGATCCCGGTCAGCAGGTCTCGCACGACCGTCCCATCACGCATATCCCACATCTTGAGCGTTCCATCAGACCCACTCAGAACTTTGACCTCGTCGTGTTGGAAGCATGTGATGGCACCGGCATGGCCAGCAAGTGTGTGGCGCAGTTCACCCGTGTCTGGGTCCCAAATACGCAGTGTGGCGTCGGCGGCGGCGGACACGAGGAAAGAGGGTGAGAGGGCAAGCAAGCCGACCAACGAAGTGTGCCCTGTGAGTGTATGCTGACATTGTCCGTTGCGCACATTCCAGATGCGAACAGTTCCATCCATAGATCCCGAACATGCAATATGACGGTTGAGGTCCAATACGACACTGTACACTGGAGGTATCATAAACACAAACGATCTTCGGGTGCGACACGGAGCAACTCACCCTTTTGAGTATGGCCAACCAAAACGAATTTACACTCGCCCGTAACAATATCCCACACCCGCACAGTAAAGTCATAGCTGCCAGATACAAGAGTACGACCACGAGCAGCTAAGATGCGAACTGCATGATCATGACCTTGGAGATGCAATTTATGATATGGGTTTTCATGGATGTCCTCCTAAAAACAAATGAGATCAAGACCGGTATCAGCAATAGTAGCCTACCTCCGACAACTCGACATCCGCGTCCACCCATTTGTATTCAAGGTCACCTGGGCGCGGTAACGTCCACACTCGTAAAGAGTGATCACGACTCCCAGTCACGATCACAGATCGCTTGGGCCATTTCTCTCTAGAAATGACACCACCTTCACCTTCAACCTCGACCCATTCGGGCTTGACGATAGCAAGGCAACGAACGGTGCTTGTATGCCCACCAAATACATGCGTACATTGTCCCGTGGCTAGGTCCCAGATCCGGACGGTGCGATCAGTGGAACCGCTGACAAGTGTATCTTTGGTGACCGCCAAAGCCCAGACGCCTCCGTCATGACCGTCCAAGGATCGTAAAAGCTCGCCCGTCGCTGGCGAATAAACGTGTATTGAGTGATCATCTGATGCTGATATGATGCGCCCGTGTGAAAGCAGTAGACAGGTCACGACAGAAGTCCCATGAGCGGGGAATGTATGATATTTTGGCATTTTGTTTGTTACCCAACGTGTCCGAGTAAGGTGTCACGATTTGAAGAGTGATTTATATAAGTGAGGGAGGGGCAGAGTGGAAGGTATCTTCGCTTCAGCCAGTGCGTAGATAGAGCGTGCGAACGCTCGTTCTGTCATAAAGATAAGATGTACATGATCAATAGATACTTCCTGAGACGCTTTCCTCATGACCCGCTCCCATAATAGTACATGACAGCATACCATCCACATCATCCCTCAATACTTTACATCGTCGCACCCAAACTCCTCAAGAACTCGACCCCGCTCGAGTCTCCGATAAACATGGCCTTTTGCAACGCCGTCAGTCCCTCGTTTCCATACGCACAGTTGATGTCGATGTCGTGTTCTGCGATGAGTTCGATCGCGCCTGCATAGTCGCCTTGTGCGACGAGATCGTGGAAGGCGCGGCTGTGTACTTGACTTGGATGGGAGTCTAGGAATAGTTCTTCTTCCTGTTCAGAGAAGGTGGGAGGAGGAGCCCAGGGGGTGTGCACCGAGAATTCGAGTTCGAGTTGGGTCCATATCAGCGTATGATGGTTGGTAATGTCATTGTGGACGTTGACGAGAATACGCATGTCCGATTCGAATCAGTACCCACCATTCCGCATCCACGAGCACTCAAGGGGAGAAGCGGGGGGGGAAGGGAAAAGAAAGAAGGGAGAACGACGACTACGCACGATGATCACGCCAAAATCGAACCCCCTCGTCTCACCACCTTCGTTCCGGACGTCGACGACGAACCGGCCGGACGGATCGAGGACGTTTTGCCTACACACCACGCACGTCGCGAACGCGGACGCGACTGGGGAGGTACCACCCGGCATCTGGACAGGGGCGTGGATGGCGCCGCAAGGGCGGGGTTGCGCTTGCACGGCGTGGTCGATCAGGCATGTCCAGTGGGCGTGGTGTCCGCCCGGACCCGACCCAGGTGGGCCGCAATACAATTCGATGTCGTCGATGACGGTCGTTGTCTCCCCGCGCTCAAGCGGGTGTTCGGATTCTGAATCGGTGTCGGTGTCGGTGCCCGTCGTGATACGAAGGGATTGGTGACAAAACATGCAGGTGTCGGGAGAGTAGGCAGACAGAGGCTGGCTGGTGCTCGCCATGGTTGTGCGAGCCGACCTGAGTGATTCGGTGGACGAAGTGACTGTTGAAGCCACGTGGTTATCTTATTTGGGTCCTCGGGTTGTACTCGTCGCACACGATTTGGGACTACTTGCTACTGCGGAATTCTTTTCTAGTCAACATCTTTCTATTCTCTTCCGGTATCACGGATCTATGCTGGTAACCAGTCTAAAAATTCGGGGGTAAAGTAGGACAGGATGAGCGTAGCGCCTGGAACAATCATCAGTAAACCAGTGTCGATGCGCAGCGATGACACCTACCGGCTCTAACCATACTTTCCGTTGTCTCAAATGCCATGGCTTTGAGGTCGTACACACCAGCCTTGGCACCTGCATGGACCATGGCAAATTCCCCGCTGACTTGGTAACACGCGATCGGGTGATCCGGCGCGAGCTGCGCTGCATCGGCGACGATGTCGAGATACGGAAGCGCGGGCTTGACCATGATGATGTCGGCGCCTTCGGCCACATCACGTTGCTACCCAGCAATCAACAACGAGACAACACGCGGCAGTCCCAGATGAGATGTCACCCACAATAGCACGCCTCGCCAGACCCTTGGCGGCGGGCGGAAGCTGATAGCACTTGCGATCCCCAAACGAGGGGGAACTCCCAGCAGCGTCTCTGGACGAACGGACGACACGGTGAGAACCGGGGGTATGATGTATGCGTGGGTCCTTACCTGAATGGGCCGTACAACCCGCTGGCGAACTTGGCGGAATAGCTCATGAGAGTGCATCGGTTGCCGAAACCGGCGTCTATCAGGCATCGCTTGATCGCTTGAATGCGCCCGTCCATCATATCACTCGGTGCGACGCAGTGCGCGCCAGCGCGCGCGTAGTTGAGAGCCACTTGGGCGAGACGTGCGACGGACGGTTCGGTGTGGATCGTACCGTCCGGATGGAGGAGTCCACAGTGACCGTGTGACGTGTACTCGCAGAGACACACGTCACAGGCGATGAAGAGGTCGGGGAAGAGAGAACGAATCTTTAGGATGGCCTGGATGACGGGGCCATCGGGGTCGTCCGCTGGCAATCCATGCTCGTCCTGGTATGCGTCAGCATTCACAATGGCAAAATTATGAATGGAGCGCGCACTTTTTCACACTTGAGGGGGACGCCGAAGAGGATGACGCTGGTTAGACCTTTCTGGACGAGCGGTCCTAGGAAGCCCTCGAGCTGGTTGACGCCCCATCGGCGCTGACCCGGAAGAGAAGGGATGACGACGCTGGCATCTGGATCGTCTGTGATAAATATTGGGTACATGAACATGGATTTTGTGAGTTGACGGCGGCTTTGCCATGAACGTGAGAGCGGGAGTTGATAACCTCCCTGGAGAATGGAACTAATGCGACATGTGTTGACGCAGAACGTTGAATGAATGGGACGTGTGCTCACGATATTTGCATGTCTAGTTTCTAGGTCGAGCTTGTGGTAGTGGGTTGCAAGCAGCTCTGCCTTATACCGAGGTCCGAGATCTTCCCGTCGCGTAGCTGACACATCCTCCACAAACGAGTATCCACCTTTCCTTGCAATCGAAAATTAAAAAGCAGTGTACAGTGACACGCATGCGATTTATTCGATAATTTCAACTGGTATTGATCCCACGTCGAATTGACAGTGGTCCACTCGGAGGCACTTGCGCACGTCATGATGGAGAGGTGGACACATAATTGATCGAAGGAAAGTACTCGAACGTTAGGGACGGATACGTGACGCGAGAAGCGTTCTCTGACTTTGACACTTTGTCCATCGGAGAGGAGGCGAAATCGCGACTCGGACTCCTTCGGTACTTATGCTTACGAGTCTGCGCAACGGAAAATTGACCCCAAATAGTTATGGCATGGTCAAGCGGCCCGGCCGCTGGTGAAACACGCAGAAGGGGTGATCGCAGCGTACGTACAGCCTCTCCGCCTTCGGGGTACAACAAAGGAGAGGCAAGAACAATGGGGTTGGTGGAACAAAGCGATGGTGGCAGAAGCCGTTGTGTTGGTGCGGCAATGGTTGGCAAGGGGGGGTTGGTTGGTGGTAACGAACTGCTACTCACCAGCAGGGTCGCTATGATGACAGATGCGCGGCGGAGGTAGCCTCGTGTAACGTTGACGGGGACATGGACGGAGTCAATTTGCGCGATCACGTGATCTTGTTGAGTAAGGTCCCACGCGATTGTCCGGTTTTGCCTTTAACACGCGACGGCACGCTTTGACAGTCGGTGCATCCCATCCCTCCCTTTGTCCCCCTTGTTCATCGACGACCACGACGACCAGCACGCCAAGTTATTCCCAGCGCATCGTCCCGCGTCGATGTCCGCAGCTATCCTGTCTACCCCACAGCCACAGTACATATCGGTATCCGCATCTGCGCGCGGTCGAAACATGTCCCCCAGCTGCCGCGCAGCCCACTATTCAACACCGCCTCGCTTCTCTCCTGATCCTTCCTCTGCTCCCTCCTACGACTCACCCATGTTGACTCCGTCCCCGCTCAGGCAACGCCCGTTCTCACCACCCGTACACGACCCAGAGCAGGACGACATCTTCCTCCAATCTCCCTTCAAGTCGCCCCCCCCAGTGCACCGCCTATACTCCCACCGCATACATAAACAACCTGTGCCAATCGACGACGACGAGGGCAGCATCTTTCTCTCTCCCTGCTCCGCAGCCACGTCCCCATTTTTTCCTCCCCAAACGTCTCAGACTCTCCGAACGCCCGTAAAAGAGGAACTTCGCTCCAAGACTCGATCTGTGCTCAAGTCTAGGCAGCTCAACGCCAAATCCGATGTCGCATCGACCTCAGTCGCCCCTTGCTCTGCCGTTGGCACGAAACGCAAATCATCCGCGCAATCAGGAGGCTTCTCGACCCCACTACGGCACTCTGCTTCCACCCCTCTGTCAATCTCTGCCGCAAAGGCAGATCCTGCTTCGGGAGTCGCATTCCATCGCCTCGCACCTCTGCCTGCGCTTCGGTTCGGCACCCGCACACCACAATCAAAGGCTGAAACCGAGGCCTACCTAAAGGGACAAGCGGAGACGATGAAGCGACTACGCATTCGTGACATGGAAAACTCGGATGAGGAATGGGGTGTCATAGAAGGCGATGACTCGGCGTGCGAAGTGGAGGAACGAAATGACGTGGCAACAAAGAAACCGTTGTCGAACAGGCTCCCTTTGCTATCGCGGCGGTCGAAGAACCAGTTGCGTAGTCCCCGAAAACCACTGACCATCAAAGCTGTTCCACAGAAGGGCAGCTCCCTCGACGAGGTGACCGAAGCAATATCGCCTGGCGGTCACATTCTCAAGAGACGCGCCCGCTCGAGACCCGTATCTCTCGAGCTCCTCTGGAGCGTAAATCAAACACCATCACCCACTGCTTCATCTCATGTACGTATTGCTCTTTCATCAAACGTCTGTCGCACTAACATGTTTTCCATAGCCTGACACATCGAGTCCCAAGCATAGACGTCCATCAAAGTCCCCGCCAGTCGCTTTTCCGTCAGAGAGTCGGAATCGGACATCCGTTATTTACGGTGGTTCATGTCCGTCAGCGGGCGACTCCCCATTGCCCCGCAGACGCCTTACTGGTAGCAGTGGACCACCCCCATTCTTGCAAACAAACCTATCCAACACTGCGCCTCGCGCACCTATGACGCGTCTCCCAAGCACTGGCTCTGCGTCACTCTTCTTTGGACCATCCATCCCTCAAACTACGACCAAGACTCGTTCGCGTACAGCGTCAAATGCTGCCGAGTCATCGAGAACTCGTGTCAATGTGCATACATTGGTATCTAACAGGCATAGTTACGCGGGATCTGGCAGTGAAACGGTTGCTACGTTTCCATGGCGTTCTACTCTCAACATACCATCGCCGGATTCCTCCCCTGTTTCGTTACCTCATGCTAGCCACGACGACGAGGACGACATGTTTTTTGAGCCGTGCGGCCCACCGGACTCGTCATTCGTGTTCAACGTGACCGGGAGCACCCCATCCCCCAGATCAAAGAAGGGAAAGGATATGCTCCCATTGAAATACAAGCCTCGCGATTCAGGCGTTGCACTGAGTGATGACGAGGATAGCGCAGGCACTTCACTTTCGGCTATGCCACATACTTCGACATCGTCGTCCTTGAACTCAGATATCGGGGATGATCTGATTACACCGGGTTTCATGCCTGATCCTAATTCTGGCTGGCCATTTGTCGTGAGTGGTTCAGACGACCTCAGAACGAACGACGGAGTGGACGTCGACGCATTCATCCTTCGAACGCTTGCAGCGGGCGGTAAGCCTTCCGCCGAGGAATCAAAGAAGCCACCTGGTACACCTGTCAAGAAGTTCAAGAATGCACATCTCGGAGGAAACAGACCCTGGCAGAGTGCGGTGGCCGCCAAAGTTGGGTTTAACTTTGGAGGGCTGGACCTCGGAGTGGCGCCTGGCGGCAAAACGAAGGGCCGGCCCCGCAAGAGTTTACCCGCAGCATTTCCTCTTCTCGGGTCCAAGAAGGGACCGGATCTTCAAGGATCTGATGAGGACGAGGACGAGGAGAACAGCCCAAGTACAAGGAAAGAAGCAAACAAGTACGAGGGACTTGGACTCGGACGCCCACCTGTGTCGTGTGGACCTGCTGGGCCTGTCGAGCGGACACGTTGGCTGATGCGGCGAAGTAGCAGTGGAGCTTTCTCAAGTGGCAGCGAGACTTCCCTTGCAACTCCAACGCGGCGTAGTAAAGGTAATCTTCATCGAACTCCATTCAGATCCGCCAACCGTATTCTGATGCAAACACAATGCAATGGTTCAGATTGGCCCATTCTTCCGCGCGTTCCGGCGCATATATCCCCTACTGCCATGACTCAACTACATGTGCCTTTGGAGAAACCCGGTTCTCGATCCTCATCAAATAGTTCTGAGATCACATTGAATTCACCAACGCTCATAAGACGTCAAGTGCCTGGCACGACATCACAACGGCTCCCTGTCTCGCCCCTCCACCAACATACTGCACCTGCGGCGAACGACAAGCTGGGTCGCTTCGACAAGGAGTTTGTGGAGATTGATCAAATTGGTAGCGGCGAATTCGGTAAAGTTCTCAAGGTTCGATCCAAGAATGGGCCTTCAAACAGTGTATCGGCCGTCAAACGGTCTAAGCCATTCGAAGGACCCCGACACCGGTATGACCCCTCGTTCTCCTCTTAATGTCCGCGTTGTTTATTCATACCCTGGTAGTTTGCGTCTGCGCGAAGAGGTCGATATCTTGCAACACCTCTGCCGAGCTGGGGCCGCCGCAGGTGGTCCCCATCCGAATGTCCTCGCATACATTGATAGCTGGGAAGAGGATGAGACGCTGTTCATTCAAACCGAGCTCTGTGAGCTGGGAAACTTTGCTCGCTTCTTGTGGGAGTACGGCAAAGCCTTTCCACGTCTGGACGAAGCCAGGGTTTGGAAAGTATTTGCGGACTTGAGCAATGTGAGTGGAGCCTGTCGAATAATTGTTTGCTCTGTCAAATGTGGTTTGTTACTCATCTTGTTTGTTTTTGCAGGGTCTTCAGTTTATTCACGAATCAGGTGTCATCCACCTGGATCTCAAGCCAGCAAATATTTTTTTGACTCAAGAAGGTCGCTTCAAGATTGGTGATTTCGGAATGGCGTCGTTGTGGCCTCGAGCGAGTGGTGGAAGCCCACTTGGCGTTTCACTTGGAGGGTTCGAACGCGAAGGTGATAAGGTGTACTTGGCTCGGGAAGTTCTGCAAGGGACGTACGGCAAGGCTGCCGACATCTTTAGGTATGTTTGTCCATAGGCATCAGCTGTGCTTCATTCACTATCTTTATCCCCTAGTCTCGGCATGACAATGCTCGAAACGGCGACAAACATTGTCGTGCCTGATCAGTAAGTAAAGCTGTTTCATAGCCCCAATTTGGCAAGTGTACCAGTGAACTAACGTTTCCTTTGGTACCAGGGGAGATGGGTGGCATCGCCTGAGACAAGAGGATTTCAGCCAAGTGGACCTTGGCGGCAGCCCGGAGCTGTTCGACCTGATAAAGAGCATGATGAGAACCGACCCAGCCGAGCGCATCGATATCCAGACGGTGCATTCCCACCATGTCATCCGCAGAGTACGTTTGGCAATGGAGCGAATGTATTCAGAGGTCAAGGCGACAGGTGCTTCCCCGTTCGCAGCATCGCCATTGGCTAGAGTTCCGGGTACCTTTTTGAAGGAAATCCTCGGTCGTCGGACTACCGTCCCGCATTACGATGACGATGTCACGATGGATCTCAGTTCATGACATCGGAGCTGTCTTTTCCCTTTGCTGCTTCGCAATTCTCACCATGACAAGGCCCCACCATCACGTTAGAGCATGAGAACATAATAGGAAGCGACCCCTGGTCTTGAATATTTGTGGAAGGAAAGATTCATTGTTTTCTTTCTGCGGAACTGTACGTTCTTGGGACATTGTTGGCTATAACATTATATTCTAGGGATGATATCTTTCTTGCTTACGATTCCTCTGCGACTTGTTCCCGCCTGGCCACCTTTTCACTCCTCACTCCACTACGCGCACCATCCCAATCCAACCTCATCAGCATCTATGACCCGACATCCACACCCTATCGTAAACTATCCGCACCGTACGTACCGCACATGACTCGCATTTCTATTGAATATCCCTCCGAGGACTGCCATGCACCCCGGTTTCTTTTCTTCTTTTCATTTTCACTTTCTGAAATCTCATTTCATTGTCTCGTGCATTTTCCTTTCATGCCTGACACCGATTTCTTGTGGTACTAGTTTCATACACCATCATGGGCTCCGTACATCACGATCGCGATTATTATTAGCCAAGTTGCTACCATGCCTCGTAATCTGCATGAATATGCTACTCCAATTGTCGTGGTTTGTGGCGCGTGTGATGATAAGACGTTGCACGTCAAGACTTGAGAGGTCTGGGCTTTCGGAACGCGTCAGCGATGTCAGTTGTCAACAAGTTGACGTGACGCGGTGACCAACGAGAGAAACGTGTGCGTTGAGCGAGGTACCGCCACGAGAAATCAAGGGAAATGACGGCATGGGCGTACCGCCGAGGTGATGCCCGACAAACGCCCAGGAAAGGGAGCCAGGGGGATGAAAACGGAATGAGGGCGACCATGGATGGGGAAAGAAGGGTACTATGCTCGGAGAGCATAGAATCGAGTGACAGCCAAGGCCGTGCCCGCGGGGGTTGAGAGGAAAACGCACTCGCTCTCCGTGGATGCGTTGGTTCTATGGGACGGAGGGGGTGAACGATCGATCAAGGCGAGATGGGTTGGGCCGATAACGCCGTCTGTCGGCGATTCGGAGAACAAGGGAGCGGGGACGAGGGCTCGGGGTCGAGTTTGTCGACGACTCGAGTCTAGAGGTCCGGACCTAACGTCCGTTTTGTGCCCAGGGCGTGGCGCGCATGATGGAGGAAGCCCCACTCCCAACCTTGCCGAGGCGAACAAGAAGTCGAACGCGGGCGTGCCACGGGATACGCCGATAGAAGCACCGTGGGTCCAAAGTGCATGTCGCCGTGCGGTGTAAGAAGTCTTGGTGGCGAGATGTCTGAATATAGAATGGGCGAGAAAAAGGACACGTCTAGGCTTGGAAAGCGGGTTCCAAGGAGGGTGTGGGGTGGGGACGGTGGGAGAGTGCGTGGGGCTGGCGATGCGGCCCGGGTGGGTTACCACGATGGGGGTTCGATGGGCGATTATCGGCGAGTGGACATGGCCGAGACGTGTTCGTGAGCAGCCCCCAATGCGCCTGGGGGGTTGTCCTCATCTCAGATCAAGGTTGGCCCGATTGGGGAAGTCATGAGGCACATGTGTGAATCGCCAAAAGACAAATCGAGACGAGGACGGGGGCGAAAAAAGCGGATGAGGCAAGGACGCGCCTGTGCCTGTCGACTTGTCGTGCCAAACTTTGCGGGTGTGTTTGGACGCTAAATCGCCGAAGAGATTAGCGCGCCCGCACCGCTATTCCAGGTTCCAAGCCACCAAGACACCAGGGTCGTACGTGCGATGATGATGAGCACATCGCCGGGGTTTGCAGACAAGGGAGCACACGTGTCCCTGGTGGTGGAGTAATTCCGAGGAGGGAGGGGGAAACCCAGGATGTGGGGCTCAGAGGGACGATACGGTGGTGAGGCTATCTCGTAAGGAGATCCACGGGAACGTTGTTGGGCGTGTGTTGGTCGCGGTGGTGATGGATCCGGCTCGGCTTGGAATTGAATTAGCACTGCAACTCGAAGAAGCTCGAGACCGAGATGTTGGGAAATCATAAATGGATGTTCGTTCTGGTGATCGCTGCCCACGCAGCCTTTTCGAGGGACGATCAGTCGAGAAAAAGGCTTTCCTCGATCGAATAAATGAACGGTGTTCGGTACGAGGAGCTGGGCTGTTCTTTCCATCCTCCCTGTGTTGCTAGGTCTCACTGCCACCCGTGCCGAGATAAAAATTTCGTCGGGGGCGATCCTGTCGAAAAAGTGGCCTGTGGGCGCCATACAGGGCCTCTTCTTCTGAGTCGCTCGCGTGAAACTCAGGGTTAACTTGGACGTCTGTGTGAACGCACTAGGTCGGTTGTCCATTTGTCTTACGGACCTCGCACTCTTGTGCTATAAGACCGACCCTGGGACAAGCCCTGCCATGTCTGCCAAGCCGCCCACCCCTCCCTCCTTTCCGTCTCACTTGCCTCACTCCTTGTTCCCCATCCACCATCTCGCCTCCAACTCTGATTTGCATTTTGCCGACAACCTGTCCCCGGTCCACCTCCACATGGACCCAAATGTCATCCCCCAGCCAAGGTATCCCAGTACTTGCATTCCTTCCTTGATGCCCCCCGGAGTCGACCCCACGTCTGTCGATTTCAGGACTTTCTTCCCCTACATCCCCAATGAAGTAAAACACCGCAAGAGGACCTCGCGACACCAGCTCAAGGTCCTCGAAGACGTCTTCCGCAAGGACACCAAGCCCAACGCCGTTCTCCGCAAAAAACTCGCCGCAGAGCTCGAGATGTCTCCCCGCGCAGTTCAGGTACGCCCCGTCTCCCGCCTCGCCCGCACGACGCGTGCTCACCTTCGCGTCGCGCCCTCTCCAGGTCTGGTTCCAGAACAGGTAACTTTCAACGTCTCACTCCCGCTGTTCCTCTGACGCCCCATTCCCAGGCGTGCCAAAGAAAAGGCTCTGCGTAAACGCGTTTCCGCATCTGCCGACCAAGAGAATTCTGCTTCCCCTTCAACGAAAAAACCACTGCCGCCCAGAGACTCTTCCCCCAACGACTCTTCCAACTCGTCTACCGCCACAGAGCAGCCTGCATGTCTGACAGAAGATGGCATCTCGTCAGGTCCACTTGCTGTAGAGTCCTCTGTTCATCCTGTGGTTAAGATCTCTTGCTCTCCTCCGCCCCTGCCTGATTCACCCCCTTCAACGTGGCTAGGGTTTTCAGGCACCCCTGTTGATGTTCCACCACAAGTCCGACCGCTCGAGCTAAGCGGTCAGGACCCTGACCTGTACAGCACGCGACGCGGTTCCTTGCCGGCCATCATGCCCTCACAGCCGCTCGCGGGACCAAATTTAGCACCACCACCCGTCCAATATCCTGACCGACGTAAATCGATGGACGTCAGCTTTTACCGGCTGATGCATCATCCATTCGCTCGCATTGCCAAGGAGAAAAACGAGGCGTTGTATCTGCCCAAGTCTCCGCTTTCACCCCCTGGCTCGACGCAGGCAAACTGGACCCGTCAGCCTGGCATTGGGCCTATACGGACCAACGGCCATGGATATCGACCTGCCCTCTCTCATCGTGCATCGGAACCACAGGTCTTTGCCCCCGTACGAACTCCCTTCCCTCCTGTCCCCGAAGGTGGTCCCCTCCAATCACTTCCGCCTCCCTCGCGCAGGTTCTCTGACAACCGTCTGTATGCCATGTCGTCTCGCACAGTCTCTTCCCCAATTCCCGGCCCGCTTCCAACTCCAGACTTCCAATTTGGCGATCCTTCATCAGTGTCACCTCCGAACACATCACCCACTCCTGGGGACCTCGAGTCACCGCCAGTACCATTGCAATCCCAGTCCCAGTCCCCTGAGATTACCCAATTGCAACGGTGGTCATTTCCGAGATCGCGGGAGCCTGACCAGGATACGGAGGACTCGGGCAGCTACAGTGGTCTGTCAAGATTTGGGTCCGTCGCAAGCATATCGGGAAGTGAGTCGAGCGCCATGTATTCGGACGTGAGCAGTTGTGTGGCGGTCGATCACATGGGGTATGATCCATCAACGCGGCGTGCATCTTGGTGAGCACTGGGGCGTGTTCCTTCTGGCGATGACATCTAACGTACGAACGGCCATAGTGCGTCTGGGAGTTATCTCGAAATGCGTCTATCCGGGCTTAACATGACAGGCCGGTCAAGCCAGGGTTCTCTCGGCGAGGCGCACCTAAATGGTACTGCTCTCGCTTACCGGGATAAACTTGCGCGGCAAGAACATTCGACCGAGTTGCTCACAGGATACGTTTCCCCTACTTCCACCGCATCGACTGCAACGAGCCCGCTCATTCGACAAGTGAAAGAGTCTGCGCCGTCTGTACTGCGGAGCGACAGCATCTACGACTATGGCACTGTAGGCGATTTGTTATTTGCGTCGTTATTGATTCCTCACCACCCACTCAAGCTCTCGCAGGTCCCAGAAAATGAGGAGATCGTAGCAACTCGCCGCGGAAGCATACGGGGCCCAGAACCCCTTCCGCAGATTTACGTCCAGAACCATCTGGAGCAACAGGGCTCTTACCCCACATCTCCCACCGAGGCTCGGCAGTCCTCTGTTCAACCGGCGATTCCACCGCAGCCCTACCCACATGGCGGTAGTTTCACGCCACAATCTGGCTTTGCACCCTCCGGAGAACCGTCTTTCCTACCTGGGTCCGGATCTGCGCAACCGGATTCCTCGTACCAGCCACGGCAGATGTCAGGCGAGTTATACTCGCCTGGATCGACATTCCAAGGAGCGCCGAATGCAATGGGTATCTCGCACACAGATATGTCGAGATATATGTCCCCTACGAACGAGTACACGTACGCTGCCAGCCACGGGCAAGAACCATTTGCATCCTTCACTTGAATCCGTCGAGGAGGTCGGTGGAAAGACTATTCATATGGTCAGGTCATGCTCGGTTTTCACTCTATCTATTGTGATATTCCCTTCGGGCCAATTGCCTGGTGGACGTCTTGGTGCTCATCTCCATTTTTATCATTATCATGTTCCATCTCATTTCTTGTTTTCATCTTGCAGTTCTCTCTTCGTTGGCATTATGTCCTCTTTGTACTATTCCTTTTTTCCCCTTCGATCCGTGATAAAAATGGTCTAACACGCCGTCCATTGACGTGCTTGTGTTATAGTTTCACCTCTTCCTTGAGCTCCTTGCTATATTTGCTTGTCTATCGATCTCGAGACTCATTATCGGACCTCTCTCGCTCACCACATTCCTTTGCTCTCGCCCCGTCATATCTCCATCATCGTCTGTTTATCCGTCATATTTTTCTTCCCTCGTCAACCAGTGCTCGACAACGATCGTTTCATTCTTTTCATCGCTCACTCTCGCAACGTTTACTCAACGATCTTCCATTCGAGGACGCTTCACTCATTTTCGTTCGTCGTCTTGGCCCGTTCTACTTATCTCTTCCAAAAAAAAGTTACTCCTCTCTCCTAATGATGTGTACTAGCGTTAATGCACCCAGGTTATTTCCGTGCGCGGATGGAATTTGATCTTCATTGTTTTTTCACGGGTGAGACTAGCGCCGGCGGAACCGAATTGCGGGTCATGACAGGACAAGGTTCCAGGGGCGATACGAGCGCGTGATCGCATGTATGTCACGGGTGCCTCTTGTTTCTTTTTTTTTTCCATACACTCGGGACCCTTGTAGTGTTCAGCACGCCCCATGATTGGCCATTCGTCGTCCTCGTCGGGGGTATTTGAAAACTGAAGCGGATGAATGGTTCTGTGACATCCTGAGGTCAAGCCGGATCATGTAAACTTGCCACCTCGCCAAGGGGATCGTCCGTCCGTCCGTTTGTCCGTCAGTCGGACGCTGGGACGGGCGCAAAACGATCGGTTAAACCTTGCGTGTGTGCATGATTCAGATGAGTCCGATTTCCAACCGTACGCATTTGAACCTGCGCCCAATCAATATCAATACCAATACCAAATTTTCAATCGCGTTGTTCAATCACAGTGTGGCACGCTCTGCAGTGCCCGCAGTACGCCGCCCCAAAAGAAAACAGGCTGTGAATCGTGCGACCCGTGCCTTTTCTCCGTCTAAATCGTCGACCTCTCGAAAAAAAAAAAAAAAAAAGTTTTCAGTTCCGGCGGGGAGGAGATCTCCCGTCGTTTGGGCAACCCCCTCTGAGTCCCCTCGAATCGGTAGATCCCGCGAGTACGAGGGCCGAGTGCCGAGCCTCTCTGTTTCTGGTTGCCTGATTTCGGACTCTGATCCGCGCGCGCAAGAGCAACTGTTGGCGTTGGCGCAGTCGTCATGGCGCGGGGTGTATACTCGTATGGTATATGTACATACCGACGTGACGTTTCAGGTACGGATCGTAGGATTAGGCTTGCGGTTTCTCGGTGGTTTAGCCACAATGCTTGCGCTGTTGTGATTGTATTGTCGGGCGTCAAGATATGACGCGAGCGGCGTACGATATTGAAAAAGAAGCGACTTCGAGTCGGAGAGAGAGAAGGAAAAAAGTCTTTTGGAAATAACTCGGAGAACAGAAAATAAAATGAAAAATGAAATTGGCGGGCTCGGAGTTGCTGAGTCGACGCCTTCGGTTCGCTCGTGAATACCCCAGTCTGGGGGGTGAGGGCACCAGCTTGGGAATCAAAAAAAAAGGAAGGGGGCGGAGGAAAAACTTCCTTACAGTAGCCACGTCAGTCGGACAAGCAAAATGATTGAACTGAGATGATCCCTTCTGACGGACCAGATGAACCAGATCTGTACATGCATACGTGAACGGGAAATGAAGTAATGTTCTAAAATTCCTCCCCTCAAAAAACGAGTGACATGAGAAAAAACCGACGGCACACGGCAAGGTGATGAGGAAAGTATCTGCGTTTGAAAAAAAGGATTCCCACCATACAGCGGACTGGATAATGAATTGAAAGGTCACCGGACCACTTCCCGCGATCCCCGAATGCGAGTACACCAGCCGTTTGTCGTCTTCATTATTACATATGTACAACGGTATGACAGGCGACACTGGCCACACACACGCTGGACATCTCATCCCGAGGATTAGAGCTTCGTCCCAGGGGGCGGAAATGGCGGCGTCATGATTGGAGGGTGGAAAACCGGCTGAGCGGGTGGTACCGGCGCAGGTATAGGGACAGGTACGGTCGTTGCTGAACCTGCTTCACCTAGGCGTCCCGTGACTTGGGCGTTCCTGTCCATCATGAGACGGTGTAGCTGTTCAGGGTAAAAGCGAGATAAGCGGGTATAAAGATCCACCGTGAGAAGATGAATGAAAAGGCAAAGAACCCCGTTTATCAGCGACGAAGAATGTATTCTAAAAATGTTTGTGGAGCGGAAGCATACCTGAAGGCGAATGCCGTGCACTGCATACTTGAGCGAGCCGAGTTCTTCATTGACACGCATGTTTTCGTTGCTGAGCGCGATATCATTACGTCGTGCCAGGGAATCAACGGATGCAGCTACCGCGGTTACAGAGTCCCGCAGGCCAACGAGGGACCCCTCCAGGGACGTGCTCAGGTTCAGAGGTGCAACAGGTGTGAGTAGCAATGAGCGCTGCCCAGGGTGTGATTGAATATCGAGCAGGCCACCTGACGTGCGAGAATGCGTATGAATTCGGCTATCGAACAAGGCTTCAGGAGGCAGAAAAAACGACGTGGCGGAGTCCTGCTCGGCATCGACGGCATCAAATGGATCAGGAAATGTGAGTACTTGTGTATGCTGGGCAGCAGTCCTCGAAAGCGAGGGTCCGGCGAAACCTTGGAAATTGCTGTCATCGGGAACGTGAAGGTGACGAACGTCTGCATGGCTTGCTCTTTGCACCTCGGAGTGGAACCAGGGCCCTAGAATGGTTTTGAATGACTGCATCTCGCGTTGCGTGAGGTGCACGATCCCCTCCAGCGCTTGAACCCTTTGTTTGAGGGCAGTGTTCTCCGCGGAGAGGATTGCGGCCCGGGCGCCGTGTATTGCAAAGAAGCCCTTTATCGATTCATACGAACAGGAAGGAATGTGGAGCCCTGATAGCTCGTGACGTGGACCAGCCCAGGGACAGCCATTATCAACATGTGGACACGGTACGACGACTTCCGAACACGTGGCAAGATGATCCTGTAGCTTAGACCGCAGGAATTCGGCGGCGCAAAATGAGCAGGTTGCGGTCTTCGAGGAACATTCCGAATAATGAGCCTAACTTTCCGGAAAAAAAAAAAGAACGCTCGAGCGACCGACTTGGAAACAAAAGGGAATGCGACCTACGGTCAATTCAGAATACTTGATGGAGGTACCACATCCATCGCATTCAGTCGAACGATGGACGCACACGTTTGCATGCTTCCCGCGATCCTTTCTCAAGATCATCTGGTTACAGCCATCTTCAGAGCATGGTACTGTGACGTATTGGCATGTGCCCTTCATGTGTCCTTCTAACAACTGCCGTTGACATGTGTGTGGGCACCCAGCGGTCCGCAGAGGACACTCTACAATGAGTTCGTCCACGAGCTAGACACGCGTGCCAGTCAAAAGAGGGCAAGGCTGTGAAAGGAAGAATGCAGGACGAACGTGTTTCACGATGGGATTTGCCGGTACCAAATCTTCCATCGAAAGGGCAGAGCGATCAATCGGACAATGAGGTGAATGTCTGACTGCTTCCGCGACGCAGTCGTGACAGAAGGTGTGCATACATGACCTGGCGGTCGTTGGATTCGTGAACGGAGCGCTGGAGCACGTCAAAGTGAATCTGAGATTGAGCGACTCCGTCATTGCACGTTGCACTTACTGGCAGATACAGCAAATCTAGATGTGAATCAGCACATGAACGATGCTTGTGATAACAGAGTCCCACCAGATTACTGTTCGGGGGTTCGACGTAGTTCAGCGAGGTCATCTTTGGGCGAGTGCAGGACAGTATGCGTGTCGGTTAAGGAGTTGCCGCTCTCTCAATTACCCAACTTCGGGTCTCCAATAATGGTAATCAGACGGGAATGCTTTACGTAACGTCTATTACCGTACCCCGGACATGGTGATCATGGTGCTATGAGAGATCGAACGTAGCAATCGCATACACAGAACATGACCTAAAGGATATGCACTACCATTTCGTCCCCACAATCCTCCTTTATCAGCTATCATCGAATGTCAACTCCTCCGTAGTGTCCGGGGCCCGGGCACTCGATTCGGTGGTCAAGCAAAGAAGCCACCGGCGCTGGGCGTAGTCATCATCAACAGCACTCCGACCAAACATGTTTGTCGTGAGCTGCTGCGGATCTGGAATAGGCGCAGACTCTTGCAACGAGGAGATTGCATTCAACCAGCGCGATGTCGGTCTTCAGACGTGCGATGACGACATGCGACGCGCCGGAGAGTTCAAGAATAGATAAAAACGCTCACCTTGGAGCCACCAGGGTCATTCGCTGCCGTGGTTGAAGTTTTGGATACCGCTTCCGAAATTACACGGAGAATGGAGACCACATAACCGCAGCACCAGACACAGATACGGCTGTAACCTTCCTGTGTTGCTTCCGCTTCAGCCGCACACCCGAACAGAACGCGTTGCGAAAGAAGTGACACCAACATCACGGCGGCAATGGCATCGGCTGAGGTGACAGATCAAATGATGAATAGGAACATTGACCATTGCAGTCTGCTGATACTGATCCACACCTGTCACCTCACTTATTGCCACACCTGATCTGGGGTGTACCATTGCCTTCAGCCCTCAGGTAACCTCGCGCACAATTTACGCCGCGTGACCAAGCGACAAGGAGCCATCCAGATGCCAGGACAAGTTGATAAGGTCTGACGTGCTGGACAATAGGTAGCGATGGACGCCGTGACGCTCAAGCGCAAGCGTACAGCCCTCAGGCTAGAGCAGGGTCAACATAGAAGCTAGCCCTACGCGTCTTGAACGAACAGAATCGATGATCGTTTTCGAAAGACTCACCAAGGAATTCCTGGTCATCCGTACATGTATATCCAACTTGACATAAATTAAACGCTCCTGTCTGAAAAGAATGTGAGTTTGAGTGCTACAGCACAACCTCTCATCATGCACCAGGTCGGGCAGTAGACTTTGTTAGTGGCAGTACGATGTAGGTCCAGGTGCGACATAGTATGTGACCAATACTGTGACACCTGCCCATTCACTACGTCAAGCCTGCCACTGCCTCCACTGGCATGCGTCGCAGCTCCGAGTCAGTTCGGAGCTTCCGTACACGCTCAAAGTTTACCCGGCATATTTCAGGTCCATCGACTCATAGGGCCAAGGTTAGCAGAGGCCATATCATAACATGGGGTTCCCATCTGTGAATTCTCCTTCTCTCTTTCGTTCCATGAGAAGTGATTGCGACCGTTGATTTTCTCTCCTCGAAGCTCGTTCGAATCATTTCCACGAAAGAGATGCTTCATGCGCCCGAGATAGATGAGATCATCTTGAATACCTTTGCTCATTGCAACCCCCCTTGTTTCAAAAACTACAGGCACGAGCAGCCCGCTGGCGTTGGTGCTGACCTCGTCGCTCTGGCTAGACCATGTCGTATATCAAAAAAACCAGCACAAGACGTACTTTGGTCGGAGTTGTCTGACCTATGCCAAGCTTTAGCCCTAAGCCCAGTGTCTTCTCGAAATCTCTTATCAAATAATCCCAGAGTTCAAGGTAGGGATTCTCTGCTTCTCGTCGCGTTAAATCCGTCATCAACATCTTACCATACTACGAAGTGGGTATTCATTTACTGTAACAGAGACCGCTTGAACAGGCCGACTCAGTAAAATACCCTTCGAAGCTACACGCCTCGCGTCTGAACCATACTCGACTTTGGAAGTGTATTTCACCCCGACTGTGTCAGGACCTTTTTGAG